>JAQQAE010005689.1:0-17378 GCA_029823295.1 Pseudamia nigra
ACACAAGCTAATGGCTGTTAGCCGCTAGCCTCTGTTAGCTTGGCTAACGGCTGTTAGCTTCCGGGTCTTTCACGTCCAAGACCCGGAAGTGACTACAGGCTAAAGGCTGTTAGTCACTTAATTTTCATTGTTAGAGTGAAATTTTTTGCAGTTTTTTTCTTCGGTATCCGAATTTTTCATTGTCGTTAGAGTTTGTTGTCTGAGATACCACTCTATTTGGTCAGCACCAAAATGAATAGCCCCTCCTAAATACCCCTGGATTACTTCATCAAGATCCATACATTAATTGCTGAGGTGCGTGGTGTTTCAAAAAGATGGGCGCAATTTCAATCCGACAACATGGTACAATGACACCCCGTCGCCTTTGTCTTGCTCTCAGTGGTTCTGTTGGGTTTACTCTCTGTATAGTCAGGAGGTTTCGGCCTGGAATTGTACAGCGCCTACAGATAATCGGCGATTATGATTGGCCCTATACAAATAAAGATTGAAATAAAGATTGAACACAAAAGTTACAAATGGTTTAGTGAGTTCTCAAGTTTTATTAGCCACGTCCTCCACCGGCTGCACGAACAACATCAAGACGATAGTTGAATTTGTCCCAAACGTCCCTCAGAGTGTCTTTGTCCACTCTAGTCTCTTCTGTGTTTCGACTCATCCACATTAGTCACTAATGGAGGCACAAAAGCGCAGTCTTTGACGTGTCGCCACAAGAAAAAGTCACAGGGTGTAATGTCTGGGCATCTTCAACGTCAAGAGTGTCGCGCCGAGGCATGGGGTCCCATGCAACCGATTGGGAGTGTTTTTAAATTCTATGCCCCGCCCTTTCATGTGGTAAGCGTTTTCTTCACAGGTGGTTCGTCGTAGCAGAGATTTGACGAATTCAAATCAGGTCTGTCATTCTGAAACACCCTGAATTACAACTAGCAATGTTAAAGAACGTGATAAAAAAGAAAGAAATGTGTGCACTGTCCACTTTTTAACTGGATTCATGTGAAAAGTGAATGGGTTCTTTAACAAAAACGTAACAAACAACCCAGAACATGTTTTATATTTTAGATTGTCCAAAGCAGACTCATTTCACGTTGATGACATGGCATGAACTCGGTGACAGTTTACATACAGTATGTGCTTTGATGAGTTAATTTGTGCCATTTTAATGTGCTTTAGAGCGTCAGCTGCGATGTCCAGGTGATGTACAGTGTGGCACAGAGTCAACAGTCCTACTGGTGCTACTACAACATCAATTCCAAAAAGGTTGGACCTGTGTGTAAAATGTAAATAAAAACAGAATGCAATGATTTACAAATCTCATAAACCCAGGTTTTATTCCCAATAGAACATAAACAACGTATCAGATGTTGAAACTGAGACATTTTACCATTGCATCGAAAATATTAGCTCCTTTTGAATTTGATGGCAGTAGCACATGAAAAAAAAAGTTGGAACGGCAGCAACAAAAGACTGGAAATGTGATTGGCACACATCAAAAACAACTGGAGGAGCATTTGACAACTAATTATGTTAACTGGTAACAGGTCAGCAGCAGTTTAGAGACACAGCCTGATCAGATGTAGACGTGGACAGAGGTTCACCAATCTGTGACAAACTGCATCTAAAAATTGTGGAACAATTTCAGAAAAATGTCCCTTAAAATAAAATTGAAAAGACTTTGAAGGTCCACAGGTCTGCAGTGTATAAACAATACCATCAAAAGATTCAGAGAATCAGGAGGAAGGTCAAAGGTCAAAACTGGATGCTGGTGATCTTTGGGCCCTCAGACGTGATTCTCCACCTGAAATCAGTGCATGGACTCACCGTGTGATCCACAAGCACAAGTTAAAGCCATGTCATGTAAAGGAGAAGACGCATGTGAACAGGATCCAGATTCAAACGGCCTGAGCCGTTCATTAAAAACAGGACAGTTTTCCATTTTGCCTCAGACCACCTAGACAGTGAATATGTACAACTGTGCCATAGTTTGTAAATGTTCAGAAATACACTCCCATGATTCTGCACCATGTGATGTGGTAAAAGTCATCAGTCGTGCCTGTACCAATGGTTTTTATGATTTTAAATGACTTAGAACAGGATTAAATCTTTGTGCGGAACAGATTTGTCTGTTACAGCCTTTTTTGACTGAATGTGTCAACTGACTCTACGCCTCATGTTTCTCTGAGATATTTTGTTCTGCTCGTGTTGATAAAGCTACTTGGAGATCAAAAATGAACTGAGGGGTTCAATAGTTTACTTTAGTGTGTTAATGTTACGTGATGCGGCTTTTATTATCTGCAAAATGTACCCCATAGTAGTTTAGATCACATCAGATCCAGCAGGAAATCAAATATTGTTCTTTCATTGGACACCAAATTCAGTGAGCTGTGCCGTCTTAGTTCATGTATGACTGCGTTCTACTTGCATGTGCTGCGACACTGAAAGCTTTGAATGAAGTCACCACTTGCACTGGATTTCCACTCTTTTCCAGCAGTTTAGTGGACCCATGGAGCGAGACGGTGGTCGTATTTCATTTTCAAGTGCCGGTGCCAATGTAGATTTACAAATGTGCCTATATAAACCGAGAACCACAAAAAACACAAGTCACTGATCTCACAATTACTTAGTCCCTTTGGCCATCCACCCGTTCTTTGAACTCTATCTCGTGAACGAAGAGCGCTTTCCGCCTCTGGAACGAGACGTGGCAATACCACACGATATTGCTCAATCTGCCGAGTATCCACAATTACACTGCGGTCTGTTGCCTTCGCATGAGCCAAAAAAATATCCTAAAGCCTATCAAAGTCTGATGGCCTAATTTGTCTTGTTGGGGGTCTCACTCAATCCCCTGCATCCAAGTAACACACCATGCTCTTTCACTCAGTTCTCCCTCCCAGCACATTCAGCCCCAGCCCTCAATTGCTTGTTTAACTTGACACATAATTACTGTGGAAATATTTGTGTATTTTGTACGAGTGCCACAGTCTGCATTGCAACTCACTGCCAAGTCCTCACAGCTCCCACTGCAGCTATCGCAGCCAGAATCCCTGATTAAAACAAGATGCTTTCATTTGGGCCAGCTTTGGAAGAAATCACTCCCAGAGACGGGCCTCTCCCTGCCAGAGCCCGACGGCAGCACAGTTGGCCATGTGTGGCAAAGCCGACACGCTCACCGTACCAAAAGAGGCTTTTCTTTGGTCAAAATCCAAATCTGCTACTGAACACAGTCTGCCATCAAAGCGGAGCCCTGACAGACCACAGTGGAACTCAGACTCGGCTCAGCTGGTGCCACTCAGGTTAATATTAAACATCCCCTGAAAACACAGACAGCTGTTATTAAAAACCTATAGAGTCTGAGGTCATCTGTGGCGTTTTCCCTTTAATTTTACACACATTTTATAACTTTCGATGTTGGGGGAGAAAGATGACTCCGTAACAGGGCTTTAAAGTAGAGCAAGAGATGAATTTCTTATTCAAAAAGTATATTTGCCTCCACCAAGGAGTCTATGTTTTTGTCGTTGTTAGTCCATTTATCAGTTTTACTAGCTTTGTTGCTTAGTTTATTTGTACTTTTTTGATTATTTTGATCATATTATTGATTATTTTGTTGACTTTTTGCTCAATTTCCTGATTATATTGTTCTTTTTCGTTAATTTACTTGACTATTTTCTGACTTATTACATCCAACAAGGAGGTTATGATTTGTCAGCGTTGGTTTAGTTATTCATTTATCGGTTTGTTTGTTCGTTCACAGCATAACTCAAAAAGCTATGAATAAGTTTGGATCAAATGTTCAGGGTAGGCCAGAAATGGATTAGATTGTGGTAGCGATCGGGATCAGTGTCTGGATCCAGAAGATTTTTGAAGGATCCCTCACCATTGTGAAATCAGGCTAAAGTCAACATTTGTCCTTGTAACGCCACAAATAACACACAGAAATTTAGCCAGAAAACACGGGATGACACCATGATAGATTCTACCAAATCTAAGTTTGATCCAGATATGGACAATATTCCAGATATAGTGAGTCAGAATGTTTATACTCACAGTTGTTGAGGAAAAATAGCAACTGAATAAAGCTACAGACATGAAACTGACACCAAATTGTAGTGGAAAGTCTGCTGATTCAGTAACGTGTCCACGGATTTGATGTATCTTTAACATTTACAGAACTCGATCCAGAGGAAAACCACCATTATGGAAATTTTATTTTTAGTGAATAACTACTGAACAAATGATAACATAACACTAAAACTCCTCATGTAGAGCGGTGTCTAAAAGTATGAGAACACTTGCCATATTTAAGAGGTTTCAGTTATTTTTCTTAAATCAGTCATAAAAATACCCATAAAACAAATGAAATATCGACAAAGTCATCACTGTGCTCTGTAAACCATAAAATAGAGCCATCATAAGGAGATTTAGGTCGTTTCTGTTACAAAAAAAACAAGCGAGGCCTATTCCACTGTCGATGTCACACAGTTGTGTTCTTCCCCAGAAGAAGCCAAATTACTTGCGTCATGACTGTCAGGTGTGATCATGTGCGGTTGTGGCTAAATTGGACACAGCTGTGTGATTCTTTCGGATGTACAAGGTTCTCATTAAGCGAACGGCGACATCAGTCAGCAGCGGGTTTGAATAAAGGCCTTTTTTTTACGCCGTCTGTCAGGTGCTTTGGCCACCGTTGTATCTTCAACAGTCACGGCGCTACAACTGCCATGATGGAAATATTATTTTTTTGTGAATAACTATTGAATAATGAGGGTCAGATGCATTTAAAAGTATTACTTTTGCTGCCTCGGTGGAGGTCTGCTGTTTCTAGTCTGAGATGAATTCAGTAATGTTATTTAACATGTTGTGAAGAGTCTTGTCAGATGTTTCATATTGAGTGGGTTTAGGAGATTAAAGTGTTTTTTTTTTTTATGGAGAGGTTTTTACATGAAGAGACTTGTTTTCTTCCAATCCGTCTTTAACCTCCTCGCTCTGAAATCCAAATCTGTGATAAGTTGCAATTTAAACAGACACTGATCACAACAACGTTAGATTTTTAAATCAACAGATTACTTAACAGGATTAAGTCAGTTATTCACACTGAAATGTAAAAGGCATCACTAATTTCCCATAATCCCCTGATTTAAGAAATAGCACAAGCAGTAAGAACTGCACACGGTGTGGTCTATGTGCAGATATGTGTTTTCAGCTTAAAGCTTTACAATACAATGTGTTCTGAATCAAAAATGTTCATAGTAATTATCAAAATAAATGTCAGATTACTGTTGTACCTTTACAAGGTCGGTTTTGGTCTTGAGTAAAAGTAGAATAAACAGATGGTTATTTGTGAGTTTAATCATGTAGAAATAATGTAAAAAGTTCAAAATGCCATAAAATCGATAAAATAACAAAATACAATCCAAATTTTAAAAAACTTTGTGTAAATACAATGTTAACAAAAACAGAATGTAATGATTTGAAAATCTCAAAAACCCACATTTTAATCCCAGTAGAACATAAACAACATATCAGATGTTGAACCTGGGATATTTTACCACTTCATGGAAAATATTAGCTCCTTTTGAATTTGATGGCAGCAACACATCTCAAAAGAGTTGGAACAAGGGCAAGAACAGACTGGAAAAGTAATTGGCACAAGTCAAAAACAACCGGAGGAGCATTTTACACTAATTAGATTAACTGGTAAAAAGTCAGTAACACGACTGCATGTTAAAGCAGCATTTTAGACAGACAGACGTAAAGATGGACAGAGGTTCACCAAGTCACAGAACTGTGCCTAAAATATGGAACAATTTGAGAAAAAATTCAGAAATGTCACCGTCGCCTTTGGACCAAAGCTCATGAGGAATTAATCTGACCACAAAATAAACAAAATAATCCAGACAAAGGACAACAAGGAAAATCACCAAAATGGACAAAATAATGAAGAAAAATAAAAACAAATAAATAAAACGGGGACAAAACTACATGGAAAGGACAAAAAGGAGCAACCAAATCAACAAAATGGACAAAAATGACAAAAATAATAATAATTTAAAAAAAAAAAAAAAAAAAAAAAAAGGTACCAAAGCCAATTTTAAATTTCAGGATATTTATTCTAAAACACCGTTTAAACCAACCGTTCAGACATTGATTTCTGCTTCTCTTATGAAACATGTAGTCCTGCAATCATTATATCTGTTTCTCATTATTCTGTTTAATAAATAAATAAATAAATATTCTGCAACGCTGGGACTGGTGATCGTTGGGGAAGTGAAACGCCGGGCGAGGATGTGATCTGACAGGTCGCGCTGTGACGCTCACACAGCGATGACTGGACGTCTGAGTCTGACCAGACAACGTTGACTCACCGGCAGCGTAAAACACCAAACTTTGTCGAGTCACTGTTATGGCCGTCTTTATTGCACACTCTGAGTTTAAAGTTTATTTCAGAAGCAAAGTGAATCACATTCCTATACATTAAGCTTTAAATTGCTGCCTCTGATTTCAACACAAGCAGCAAAATAAGTAAAACACCCCACTTCAATCAACGCTGGGGGCCACTTTCATGTAAATTGGGACCTCATTCACAAGATCCAAAGCAAATTATCTTCATTAGGTTTCCAAAACCATGGCACTGATTTGTCAAGCTGTGAATGATAATGAAGTTGTCTGGTTAATGAAAGGCTGAAGATGCAGGCTTTCACAATCATGATCATCTTCTATATAACCCTTATGAATATTTCAGGACCTTAATTCTGCGTATAATTGTGCACTAAAGCTTAGTCTCTATAGACTTCACAAAGAAAGTATATAATGGGTGAGACAGACCTGGCTATATTTCATTACTCACTAAAATTAATTCTCTGGTGATAATATAGGATGTTACACTTGCAGGATCCACGGGGAACTGTGAAAGAGGAAATGTGCGGAGGGCGAGCAGATTTCTGTGAAATTTTCACCGTGCGATTGTTCGCTGGGACTTATGAACACTTTTAACACTGGCTAGGTGAGTTAATTTTCCTAATTTAGACACAAGACGAGTGTTCTCTGGCAGAGACTGGGAGTCGTTGAGTCACACAAGACGTAAAAGGCGGGAAAGATGGCAACAGATGAAAACGACGTAAAAGATGCGACACTTAATAGGACTAGATGTTGCAATCCCAGTTGATTCAGCACAGTACTGGCCTTGTGTGGGTTTCTATCATCTTGGTTGGCTTGTTCTGCTAAAGTCCATCCTCGCCTTTGTTGGGCGTTTCAGCTGTTTGTCACAAGTTGAATAACGAAGCATGGAATATTTATTTAGGGCCTTGAGGTTGATCTCCTAAAGATCACAAAGGCTATTATTTGGAATTTTAGACACATTGTCAGTTGTGAACCTCAAAATCCTCCGATGGTTTGACCATTACCACCGTACACCATGAGCTGAGGAAGGCTCCGCTGGGTTTGATCCCACGCCCAATTCAAGGTACGCTTTAATCATCTAAGATGAGCCAATAAGTGGTGTTAGGGAATAAAGCATTAGGAAGGCATCACTTCCTGTGCTTGGCTGGACGTGTGAAGATGTGCTACATGTCTGCGAAGATTCTCAGTATCCAAGGCATGTGTTTTTCCTTCTGTCGACTGGGCTGGAAATTTGGTTTGAAGACCAGAACGGAAGAAGCTTCCTGGACGGGCAGCGAAACGTCTTCAAACCAAATTTCCAGTCCAGTCGACAGAAGGAAAACCACACGTTTTGGATGCAAGACGTGCTGTTGCATGAGCGGGACTAACCACCGTAGAAGCCTGGGCCACCTTTAAGGCTGTGACACCCAAAACCACCACACCCACAGAGTCAGGACACGGGGCTGTATACTGACCCCCTGCACTGCAAGGAGATTATTTTGTTAATTTTCTTGATTATTTTTGACATATTTCAGTTTTTTGCTAACTTTCTGGATTATTTTTTATTTGAATTTTTGGTCTTTGATTATTTTGTTCATTCTTATTGGTCTATTAGTAATGTTCTTATGGATTGTATTATCTTTTACCGTTAAACATATAGGATTTTAAGTTAGGGTCCCAGGGAAATGCCAAATGTATTGGATCTGGAGTCCAGAACCACTGATTAAAGAGAAATGATTTTTTTATTTTTTATTTTTAATTCTACTCAGATTCGGTGTACAGAGTGTGTGCTGTTGTGATCCTACCTGGTTCCCAGAACGGCTGTGGGACTAAAGTGGAGTGGATTTGAGTGTCATGGTGGAAATCCTCAGTCAAATAAAACAAAGTGGGGCTGCATCGATGCTCTGTCTTGTTTTATATGATGGCTTGAAATAAATGAACTTTAAATGGAACCTTGGCAGGGACGTGGGCTATTGATCGATTGAAGCAGGAGCTGAAGTTTAAGGGCACCGCTTTCCCGGGGCTGGGGCTGTAACTGGAGTAATGAAATTGATTAGGCCGAGGGAGGGTGACAAGCCAGTAGAGTCAAGCCCTTGATGTAAGGAAACAAGAGTGCCATCTAATTGGGGTGTAATATGGGTCTTTAGAGGACATTAAGCACACAAGTGGCGGAAGGGACGCCACTCTGCAAGATGGAGCCAAGATGATGTTGCACCACTGTTATTATTTTGTAATTATTCACTCGGCTGATTGGATTATGGGAGTCAAAACTGAGAGTCCAGCCAAGGGTCAGCTGGGCCCAAATTCGAGAAAGCAGCAGCAACACGGCAAATCAAAGTCTGTATTTACAGCTGTGACTGGACAAGAGAGAAAAATGTAATGTTTTTCTGGATAAATCATTCAAAGTGTACACTTGGTTACTGAAGTGGTTTGGAGCTATGATGAATGTTGTGTCTCCTGAGGACCCAAATGTACAAAATATCATGAATTACAGCTTTTACATTGTTTTCATCCTGTAGTATTCACATAATTTTAGTCTTTTTAACATCATTTTTCTTTGACACCCCTTTGTCTTGTTGTGCTTTTTATATATTTTCCATTTTATGTCTCCTTCCTCTTAGTCCTGCCATGTGGTTTTTATCTTACTGTGCTTTTCACATAATTTTTCTCTCGTTATATCTTCACCTTGTTTTCATTATCGTTTCTTTTATGTTGTTTTCATCCTGTTGGCATGGGATTGGCTAGATTGGATGTGCAAGATCTTCAGCCCTGTTCAGCCCAACTGGAGTAACCTAGCGGTGGTAACAACTGGTTAGTGCTAAGTGCTAACTATTCAACCCCCCCAAATAATATGTTTGAGACAAATAATGGCTTATAACAAAAATGTATTCGTTTAGTATTTTCAGATAGAATCACATGTATCTCTATGGGAAGAAAGCTTCTTGGAGCTGGACGAGCAGTTCCCCAGGATTACAAGTTAAAGTTACTTCCGCTTCGGCCTCACTGAACAGCCCCGGTCATTGCCCCCTGGTCGGGATCTTCTACAATGATTAGCCCCACTCATGCAACAGCACATCTTACACTTTACATGTCCAACCAAGCACAAATGTTACTACCTCCTGACTCTGTGGTGGATGGAATACAGGAAACAATGCTTGTCTAAATCCGAAAATAGCTGCAAATACCTGCAAATACCCAGCGAAGCCTTCCTCTGATGAGGGTAATGTCCAAAACACTCAATGATTCTGAGGTTTGCCACTGACAACGTGTCCTAAAATTTCTAAAAATGTGCAATCCAAGACATGTGGTTTTCCTTCTGTCGACTGGACTGGAAATTTGGTTTGAAGACGTTTCGCTACCTATCACTGAAGAAGTTCCCTGGAAACCACACGCCTTGGATACTATGACCTGAAATGACTAAGAATCTTCACAGACAAAACCGTGCCATCATCAGCCTAGGTGACATAAAACCCAGGTAAGTATGCAAAACTCCCTAAGGGCAGATACTGTTCTGAATCAATTGGGAGTAGTCCCGTGAGTTATCTCCTACTTAAACACCAGGCAGGAAGTTTGTCTAATTACGTGTTCAAAAGATTGTACCATCAAGAACTATAAACTCTCTTCTTCTATAAACTCTAATAAGTCTTTTTTTGAAACTTTCATCTTTCTGTTGTCTTTCTGTGCTTTTCTTTTACAGAAAAGAATATTTTTCTGTAATTTTTTTTTTTACTTTTTATTGCTTTGCTCTGTCCTCTTGTTTTCAGATTGAGAGGAGCCAATTGTGGTGGTTTCTGCTTCATGTTAGGATGCCTCCTAGATGCATTCATGGTGAGGTGTCCCATTACGAAAAGACCCAGACTCTCCTTCTCCCCTGGCCTGGGAAAACCCACTACCTCCTCCTTCTAAGCATTTTGCCCACTTAATAATGTTACCTGGTTGATAAGAAGACCCTCATGAAGCAAAACATAATTGGACTCATTGCGCCCTCACTTGGACATAGGATACCCCCTCCTGGAGCCAGGCCTGGAGGTGGGGCTCGACAGCAAGCGTCTGGCAGCCTATGCCCATGGAGCTCGGCCAGGCACAGTCCGAAGAAGCGACACCTGCTTGCGAGGCGGCAAGCAGGTGTGGGCATACTTATTGCTCCCCGGCTCGCTGCCTGTGCGTTGGGGTTCACCCCAGTGGACGAAAGGATAGTCTCCCTTTGCCTTCAGGTGGGGGGACGGGTCCTGACTGTTGTTTGTGCCTATGCGCCAAACAGCAGTTCAGAGTACCCGCCCTTTTTGGAGTCGTTAGAGGGGGTGCTGGAGAGCGCTCCTGATTGGGACTCCATTGTTCTGCTGGGGGACATCAATGCTCACGTGGGTAGCGACAGTGAGACCTGGAGGGGTGTGATTGGGAGGAACATTCCCCCGATCTGAACCTAAGTGGTGCTTTGTTATTGGACTTCTGTGCTCGGCATGGACTGTCCATAACAAACACCATGTTCAGGCATAAGGGTGTCGATATGTGCACTTGGCACCAGTACACCCTAGACCGCAGTTCAATGATTGACTTTATGGTCGTATCATCGGACTTGCGGCCGTATGTCCTGGACACTCGGGTGAAGAGAGGGGTGGAGCTCTCAACTGATCACCACCTGGTGGTGAGTTGGCTCCCAAGGTGAGGGAGGATGCTGGTCAGACCTGGCACACCCAAATGTATTCTGAGGGTCTGGTGGGAACATCTGGCAGAGTCTCCTGTCAGAAAGAGCTTCAACTCCCACCTCCGGCAGAGCTTCGATCACATCATGGGGGACAATGAGTGCAAGTGGGTCTTGTTCCGTGCCTCCATTGCCACGGCAGCTGATCAAAGCTGTGACCGTGAGGCGGTCGATGCCTGCTGTGGCACCAATCCCCACACCTGTTGGTGGACACCATTGGTGAGGGATGCCGTCAAGCTGAAGAAGGAGTGTTATCAGGCCTTTTTGGCCTGTGGGACTCAAGAGGCAACTGATGGGTACCGACAGGCCAAGCAGAACGTGGCTTTGGCGTTTGCCGAGGCAAAAACCTGGGCATGGGGGGAGTTTGGTTAGGACATGAAGAATGACTTCTGAACAGCCTTGAGGAAGTTCTGGCCCACCATCCAGCGGCTCAGGGGGGGGAAGCAGTGCACCATTAAATCTGTACACAGTGGAGAGGGGGTGCTGCTGACCTCAACTGGAGATCGCGAATCTCAGATTCAGGGGGAGCAGTGTGGTTTTCATTCTGGTTGTGGAACAGTGGACCAGCTTTACACTCTCAGCAGGGTCCTTGAGGGTTCATGGCAGTTTGCCCAACCAGTCTACATGTGTTTTGTGGATTTGGAGAAGGCATCTGGTCATGTCCCTTGGAGAGTTCTGTAGGGAGTGCTCCGGGAATATGGGGTGCCAGACGCACTGATTAGGGCTGTTCAGTTCCTGTATGACCAGTGCCAGAGCCTCGTCCATATTGCCAGCAGTAAGTCGGACTCATTTCTGGTGAGGGTTGGACTCCGCCAGGGTGACCTCAGGATGGAATCTCTGCTTTTTTGCAGATGATGTGGTTCTGTTGGCTTCATCATGTTGTGGCATACAGGTCTCACTGGAGTGGTTTGCAGCTGAATGTGAAGCGGCTGGGATAAGAATCAGCACCTCCAAATCTGAGACCATGGTTCTCAGCCGGAAAAGGGTGGAGTGCTCTCTCCGGGTCGGGGATGAGGTCACACCCCAAGTGGACCCCCAAGTTTAAGTATCTTGGGGTCTTGTTCACGAGTGAGGGAAGGATGGAATGGGAGCTCGACAGGTGGATCCGTGCAGCATTTGCAGTGATGCGGACTCTACATCGGTCCGTCATGGTGAAGAAGGAGCTGAGCTCTAATGAGAGCCTCATCAGCTCTCAATTTACCGGTCGATCTACATTCCTACCCTCACAAGATCCAGGATACAAGCAGGTGAAATGAGTTTCCTCTGCAGGGTGGCTGGGCTCTCCCTTAGAAATAGCATGAGAAGCTCAGTCATCCGGGAGGGACTCAGGGCAGAGCCGCTGCTCCTCCGTGTCAAGAGGAGCCAGATGAGGTGTCTTGGGCATCTGCTCCGGATGCCTCCTTGGCACCTCCCTGGGGAGGTGTTCCGGGCACGTCCCACTGGGAAGAGGCCTTGGGGAAGGCCCAGGACACGCTGGAGGGACTATGTCTCTCGGCTGGCCTAGGATCGCCTCGGGGTCCCCCTAGAAGAGCTGGATGATGTAGCCAGGGAAAGGAAAGTCTGGGCTTCCCTGCTCAAGCTGCTGTCTTCGTGACCTGACTCCACAGATAAGCGGTAGAAGATGGATGGATGGATGGATGATAATGTCAATTTCCAAAAGTTATGGATAGTTGATCTCAGCATACATTTGTGCCATAGGTGGGTTAACATTGGTGTGAATTATAAACTTGGTGTGTCAGGTACTTACGCTACCTGTGGCCTTAATGTAATAGTTCCACATCATGAGAAAAGGTAAAACCATAAGAGTCAGGAGCTGTTCTTCTGCACTGGGAATGGACAAGAATTTATATATTTTGCAAAACTTCAAAATGCGCATACAGAAATTCACGGCAGAAGACCAATTCAGGGGCCTAAGATTTGTTTGAACATCACAGGGGGACATTTTAGTCTGGCATTGCTGGATATCTCCTGAAAGTGTCGAAGTATAGTCTTATCCTGCACATGTAAAATATGAGCTATATAAGAATAAAGATATAACTTATTTTACTTATTGAAACAAATTTGCACTAAATCAATAAAACAGAAAGTCAATTTCCACATTAGTGCTACTAAAACTATGGTACAAACTCACATTATAGCAAAAAACATTCAGCTAAGTAAAGGGCAAAGACAGTCTATCATTACTGTAAGGTATTAAGGTCAGTCGATCCAAAAATCTCAAGAACTAAAACCATCCAAGATGAAACTGGACCATCCCACAAAGGGCAGACCAAGAGCTACCTCTGCTGCGGAGACAAGACCCTCCAATTTACAATAGCTCAGATAATGTTTGCTGGTTTCGGTGACTGGATTTGGGCACACATTTAAATTTGAAGATATTTGAGATTGACCACTTCTGAGACTAAAGACAAACTGTCTTCTCTTTACAGTTTCTTGTTAAAAGAAGTTTTTCCTCCCCCCCGTCACCTTTGTCGTGCTCTCGGTGGTTCTGTTGGGTTTACTCTCTGTATAGTCATGAGGTCTCAGCCTCGAATTGTGAAGCGCCTGGAGATAATCGGCGATTATGATTGGCGCTACACAAATAAAGATTGAACTGAATTGACTTGCCATAATATGGATTTGTACAGTACTTGTAGTTGCACCAATAAGACTATTGACTCTTCGTCTGTGCAGGACAACTGATGCACAAATTAAGTCTTGACAAGATACAGTAAGTCTTGACTGTCTTTTCTCTTTACTTAGCGGTTCCTTGCCATAGTATGGATCTCTACAGTAGCACTAATTGGATAATTGAATTTGTACCACCCCTCCACTGCACAAGATGGTCTAAATGCACATTAAAATGGCACAAATTAAGTCTTGACAAGGCACAGGTGTGAACTGAGAAGTGTTGCAGATGACTAACTGGTGAATCTGATGAGAGAATGATGTGTGTGGAAAGCTGTCACCAAAGCGTAATGTGGCTACTTTGGACAATCTAAATTGCAAAACATCTTCTGGGTTGTAACACGATTTTGTTCACTCGATAATTCCAATATGTGTTCCTTCACAGTTTGGAGCTCTTCGGTATCAATGGACAATGTTGAAATTATTTCAAACACACACACACACACACTCACTGAAGGAGGAAGATGTGTCCAAACCTCTGACTGATACTGGACATGTCTGGAGGTATATGTGCAAAGTCAATTTAGTTTCTTACAGACCAAATAGCAACCTTTGATTTAACAGCATAAAATGCCTATAGTGAACCAGTCCGCAGCTGCAAATCTAAAAGACTGGACAAATTCATTTCTTTGTTCTGTTCAGCTAAAACCCTGTTTTAGCTAAAAAGCTGGACACCGTCTGACCTGCAGTTGGTCTAATCACTACTTCCTGGGACTCCACTGTGGTGACCTGCAGAGTAGCTCTAAGCGGGATCACGGCGAGTGCAGCGTCCTCCTGCCAGTACAGGCCCTGTCCAGCGCAGGGGCATTTATCTCATGGCCTGAACTGTCTCACTCAACAGGATGGCCAGAAGTTACGGTGCATTACAAGCACTTAGCGCAGTGATATCAAGGTTCACCTCCGATTTCCAATCTCAGGCCAGAATAGTGGGCTGGGAGGCCGTCATTAAAAAGCCATTACATGCCCATATTTCATATACCAGTCTCTCCTATGTTTCAAGGTGTTAAAAGCTCAATGTATATTTCCTCTATATTTAAGCGGCAGGACAACGGAGCAGCACATAGCATCTCACTAGCAGCCATTGACCTTGGCCTAGCCAGCCTTCATTAGCTTTTAGACACTTATCAGTCATAACTGGGTTTGTCCTCTCCGCAACGTTTCCTCCTTCACTTCACTTAGGCTGGAAAATAATGGCTGAAATCCATTTATCTGCCATTTCCAACAAGTGCGTGACATTAACAAATTATCTACTTTTCACTAAGTATGGCCAAGGTACCCTCTAAAGATTCCTCCACTCTGCCGGCCAAGGTCAGACCTTTTTAGAAACTGCCTCTTTTTTCTATCTGAGCTATTTTCTTTCCTTCCCATCTTTAAATATTCATTCTCTGCTTTTGCATGCAGGCCCGGGATTTTATGAGCACTATCAGCCATATTTCTCCAAACACACATCTTTATTTGTTTTTGATTATTTATGCTCCACTCTGACTTTATAACTCACATCCCTAGGAAAACATTGATCCAAGAGGCAAATGAATCTAATTAGGACCTCTTTCTTCTGTGCTGAATATTGACTTGTTTTGAAAGGTGCCTCTCCATTTCAAGCGAATGTCTCTGGAATGCTCCGTCCCAATCTCTTTAAAGAAAACCCCTAAATGCTGATGAGATATTTTAGTCCATAAATGCAATCCTGCGCAGATCTATAGTGGCGCCTGCTCGTTCATAATGTATTACAATAATTGCAGGATGTCATCAGTGCACTAATTTCCAGATCTCAGAGCAACTCCAAGGCTCCAGTTGTTTTTGTAGTTGTTAGAGCCGTTTCATTTTAATTTTATATCTCAATTTCACAGAGGCATTATATCATCTCTAGTACTCTCAAACTAGGGTTATTAGAATTAGCAAAAAAAAAAAAGGGAGGCGAAAACCACAATGACGGTGAGAAAATAAGAATATCACAACTGATATGAAGACCAGAAAGCACAAAAACTAACTGAATGTACAATGATTAATGCAACACAATAAATCCAAATGGAACCTCAGGTAAAATTAGCTGTTTGAACAGTGCACATGGTATAAAGTGTATAAAAATTAAAGAGTTTTGCTCACAATGCTGTAGCTGTGCGGGATGTGATTGCAAATTCTGCACTGATACTAATGTTTTTATTTACAACTCGACCAATGTTAGCATTATTATTATTATTGTATTTGTTTCTTTTGCTTTAGTCAGATTGTCATCACAATATCTCTGAATGAGAAGAGTTCAAAAGTTTGGGCAAGCCTCCTTCAGTTGTTTTTCTTTATTTTGCATCATTTTCTGGCATTGTACAATAAAACCTAACACATCCATACTGTGAAAGAACAGATATGGAATTATATACACGTATTATGTTTTAGAATGTTCAAAGTAGCCACATTTAACTTTAATGACAGATTTGCACATTCATGATAATAATTGTATTTCTTGCAATGTAATCTAATGTCTTGTGGAGAGGGAGGGTGGGACTGTACAAATCCATATTATGACAGGAAAGAGTTATGTAAAGAGAAAAGACAGTCAATCATTACTTTAAGAAAAGAAAAATCTCAGGTCCCAAAGAGTAGTTGCCTAAACTATCCAAAAAGAGCTATCTCTACTGCAGAGGATAAGTTTATTAGAATTACCCGCATCAGAAACTGACAAAATTAATATAATCTAAAATATAAAACATTTTCTGGGTTTTTTAACACTTTTTTAACCTTGAACCAAGAAAGAAACCATTAACTTTTGGTGTGAATCCATTGAAAGTTGCTGATTTCAATGTTGGCGATCTAGTCAGTAGCGGATTGTTTATAACAGTATGTTTGGACACGACATACAACCTCATAGGTGCACGAGCTCATACACTCACTCGCAGAGTCAAAAACAGTTGTAGCAGTAGCTACTACGGAGCTAGAACCTGTAGCTAATCAAGCTACATTTCAGATTCCTTTAACATCTGGTACAGGTAAGAAAAGAACAGACATACTAGCTTGACAACTGTAAAGCTGTAAGCCGTGTTGACTGGCAGGTCACCTGTTTCGTCATTTATATCAGACCACCACTAACGATTGGCTACTAGCTAGTTTGCAACTGCACCTTTAAATGTTGCGCAAATAAAAATAAAAATCTGGATTTAGCACAAGACAGCTGATGTGTAAAGCACACGGAGTCGCAAGAAATAACAGATGAACTCATCTGTGAACTGAAAACTGTGAATCTGATGAGAGAATGCCACAAAAAACAGCAAAATGATCACATTCTCTGATTTTACCTATTACAGTGGTATGAAAAAGTTTAGGCACCCCTGACAATTTCTGTTATTATCATTTATAAATCAGTAGGTGTTTGGATCATTAATTTCATTTTGATACATCGAATAGCTGATGGACACAGTAATATTTCAGCAGTGAAATGAAGTTAATTGGATGAACAGAAAATGTGCAATATGCATCAAAACAAATTTAGACAGGTGCATAAGTGTGGGTACCCCAACAGAAAAAAATCACATAAATATTTAGATGTGGTAGTAAAGCCTGTTTTCTCAAAAATAACAGCCTCTAGGTGCTTCCTATAACCTGTAATGAGTGTCTGGATTCTGGATGAAGGTATTTTGGATCATTCATC
>JAQQAE010005690.1:0-17378 GCA_029823295.1 Pseudamia nigra
CTGACTTTGTCTCCAAAACATCTTACATGTGCTGTCCCTCTGATGTCCTCATTCCTGATCCTATCCATCCTCATCACGCCCAAAGAGAACCTCAACATTTTCATCTCTGCTGCCTCCAGCTCTGCCTCCTGTTTGACGTATGTGTCACTATAATGTCTAATGTGTAATGTACTGCCAGTTATTACAGCAGGTTTCAGGTCTGGTAGAGCTCATGTCTTAGGTTAAAACTATTCTGGAATCAAAAAGGGGAACCTACACAACATTATGTGGTAGTAATGTTTTATTTCCTTAAGCTCCTCTACTGGGCTGAGATCCAGTTGTCCATCCTTCCTCATAGGGTTCTGTCCACTGCAGGACCAGAACCACTCAACAAGACCCACAGTTTTGGAGATGCTTTGACCCAGCTGTCTTGACATCACAATGTAGCCCTAGTCTAGAAGTCTAGATTGGTTACATCCTTATACTGCATTTTTTTTTTGTTTCAAGTACATGTACATCAACTTCAAGGACTAAATGTTCACTTGCAGACTCAAATATCCTACCCACTCACCGGTGTCATTGTAATAAGATAATTGACATTATCACCTCTTCACCTGTCAGTGTTATAAAGGCATGGCTGATTGGTGTAGTGTATACTACTATTGTGTCTTAATGATGTATTTTCCTGTAGTCAGACCTACCTCCACACTTCATTAGTGCTAGGGATTGGTCTGGCACTGAATGCTATTGTTCTGTTATATGGGTTCAAAGTTTTCTGGGTTGTTTGTCTGGCTCTTCAAATAAACCACACTTGCCTTCAGCAGCATTAAATTCCTTCGAATGCCACATAAAAAGCACGTCTTCTCAGAATTTACTATTTTCTGTGTGTGTTGTGTATGTTCGTTCAAGTAGTGCATGAGGTTTTCTAAATGGTAAGACAGATAATGGCAGGGAGGACTGTGCTTATTTTGACAGAGTGCATCCTGCAAGCAATCTGAGAAGAAGTAACTGAAAGTCTGGGTCATGCCAATGCTTAAAATCATACTTATTTTATTTTTGTTGAAAATAACTGTTTTTATTTCTGTCACGCCTTTATCACACTCTGTTTCAAAGTACAAATGTAATTGTAAAATGTTGTAACAGACAAACATACTTCTCCCCTCAGTGAAATGACATAGCATTTCCCAATAGCAGATACTGGGCCGATACTGAATGATACCCATGTTCAAATGGTATATCTGTGCATCCTGAATAAATAAGACACACACATAAGTTTAGCGTTAAAGTGCTTGATATGCAAAGCGGCTTTTGAAGGATACATTAAGATCAAAACGTTGAAGTGTTTCCATCTTCATAATCCTCTGTAGTGTTTCACATCTGGAATATCCCATCCCATAAGGCTGCTGTTGATAAATTGAGACGTCTGATTAGTTGATTTATAGTCCAGACAGACTTTCATGTCCTTCTCACTTCTCACTGACTATCTCCTTTCCCAGTAGTACACGCAAACAAACCCCACACACAAACACATGGCACAGTTTACCGTATGGCATTGCTGAGGCCCTTAAGCACTTTTGAATGGTTTCTGGTGCCTCGCTGGGATGCAGAGACATTAAAGTGGTGAATGAGTGTATTCTTTTATTCTAGCTGACAGCTGCCTCACCTTGACAGAGGTAATGGTGGCGTACCAGCACAGCTGCAGCAAACACCAGGTCCAACCCAAAGCCAGTATCCTAAAACAGCTCCAGGTACAGTACGCCCCTTCAAACAACAGTTTCTCTTTATACTTGTTAGTTAAAGGAGACATATTAGAAAAAAATCAAATTTCTGTGCTTTTTATTATGACAAAACATGTTCCTGGGCCCTATATTGATGTTACAGTATCAAAACAGTCAATTCAGGGACAAGCAGGCTATGTTCAGACTGCAGATTTTTTTGCCATATGAGACTGATATGTGACTTTTTTATGACAGTCTGAGCAGCACAAATCCGATATTTTTTAAAGCGACTTCAGTCTGAATGTTGATACACACACGCTGATTTGTGTAACAACCATATTTATTTCCGTAAACATAGTGCACTGCATGTGATGTCACGTATTCTGCGCATGCGGGCCACTTCAGAGCCGTCAGGTTGTTCACCCTGGAGTCTGATGGCTGTTGCATTTAACGTACAATGTGAACAACCACGCAAAATTTGGATCTCAACAAAAAAATTGGAATTGAGCATTAAGACCTGCAGTGTGAATTTAGCCGTAATGCAACAAGCTTTTCTGATCCGGTTCAGCTGAATCTGACTGAAAACCTGCTGTTTGCCGTGTCCCTCAGATGTGACATCACATCTCCTGTCAATCACCTCAACCTGAGGCCTGGGACCCGCCCACTTTGACTCTTGGCATGGTTCACTTCACACCAGTCCCTACTGGTGTCTTGTCTCATTTGCATAAGCCACACCTCATGAACACTAATTGGTCAGACTGTGCCACCACTTGGAGAAACAAACAACCAATCAGAATGAGGGGCAGGGAGGGACCAAAATGGGTTTTTTTTTTTGGCCAAGATTCAGAGAAGGGAAAAGAAATCAGTAAAGAAAACAAACTGAGAGGGATTTTGAAGCTTAAACCCTCATTGATATCATCTTTAGGGTCCAGAAACTTTAAATATTATGCCAAAAAATGCATGATGTGTCTTCTTTAAGCAGCATGAGGCTTTCTTATTTCTGAGTTTTGATTTTTTTTTGTGTTTGCTTGTATTTCAGTGTTTGAAAGTATTTTAGCAAGAATCAATCAGATAGCAAGGTTTAACTGGAACTGATAACCAATTAATCCTTGGTAGCTTTCACCAAGACACTATTTCCTGGTTTATTCTGATTTTATGTAACCTTGAACTTGAAAGCCTTCCACTTTGGTTTGTGTGGGAACTTTATGTTATTATTTCTGTGCAGTTTTAGCTTAGCTCACATGTCTGACACTGAGAAATGTAGATAAAAACAAAGTGTTCCATTTGAACATTGACAAGACATCACATACTGTGGGCAAAATTCCAACAGAGAAGACAGCTCTGGCAAAATGAAATTACTTTTAAACAAGAGCATGTAACCCTGTCCTTCTATGCAACATCAGCAACTGTGCGAATAAAATAAGTGTAGCATGCAATGATATTATAGCACTCCAAAAGGGATCAATATCAAGACTATAACCTGGTGCAGAATCCAAAAGAAATGAGACACTCAGCCTCTACGCTGTCACACCACACAGTGTCTGACTGTAAAAATCTTTTGGCATGAGCTTGCAGTCCCGTTACCAGTCAAAAGTATGGACACACCTTCTATGTCAGTAGTTTTTCCTTTTCTTTATTTTTTAAAATCATCTTCAACATTGTACACTGATACTAAAGACATCCAAGCTGTGAAAGAACAGGTATGGAATTACGTAACCAAATGTGTTAAAAGTTCAGAACATGTTTTATATTTCAGATTGGAAGATTAGATTAGAAGCAGCTGTGGGCAGGCAATAGGGGCAGTGCTGTCCTCAAAAAGTTGTCATTTCTGTTAAACTTTCAGTGTTGATGGTGCAGGCTGGTCTTTTTCTTCTTCTACTTCTGCCACATGGGCTATACTGCGCAACAGTGCCCCCACAACTTCCGGTGTTACTGCCCTGTTTTCTGTGTTCACAAGTTCATTGAAAATGCACCAAATTACATACGTACTGTAATGTAATTGGCATTTTGAACAAGGGGGCGTGCTGCCCCTGTTCCCCTTATTAGGGAAAACCCTGATATAAATCAGCAACATGCCCTACTTCCTCTACTCTACTATGTGCGTCGTAGCCTTCAGTGCCTGCTTCTGATCCATTACACAGCAGTGTACTTCCTCCAAACCAGTGTTTTTTATTTAATCTTTATTTATACAAGTGATCCCATAGAGACCCAATGTCCCATTGAGACCCAATGTCTTTGTCCAACACTCTGTTGGACAAAGTGAACAAAATAGACAAACTAACCAGGAGAAAAATGAACTGAATAACCAGGAACATGTGGAAAAAAATACAAGAATAAGTAAAATTGAACAAAATAATCAACAAAGTGAACAAAAATGATCAAGCAAATGAATAAAATGTAGAAACCCAAAGTGCAACAGACTGAATTTAAAATGAGGGAAATTTAAATATATAAAGAAGGAACTGAATGAACTAACTAAAATTCATACTAAATATTCTAAATGAATCCACATATTGTAACTAACTCAAAATCAACCAAATCTTCTTAAAGTCAACATAAATGATCAAAATAATCATGAAAACCCCCTGAAGTCCACACCTATCCTGTCTTGTGTTGGCATTATGAATAGTTCACACCACAATTAACTGTCTGAAGAAAAAAATCAGACTTTAGGGTTGGAGAAATGCTTATTGTGGTAATTATTGGAATCCGTAGCTATGAAATGTTTACTCTGAAATGGTTTTTACCCAAACCGGACCATTATGACCCTCCCTGCATGTAGCTGCCATCAGAGGCATATGTTTAATTTGTCATTTAATGTTTACTTAAAAACTCATTGATAGGTAAGAGGGAACTTATTTTTTGTTCTGCATGCCCACGTTGTTCTCAGGGGACAAGATTAATTGGTACACTTGACTTTGATCCTTTGATGAAGCAGACTGACTGAAGTTATGAACAAATCATGACAAAAATAGCCCATAAAATGAACAAATCAACCAACTAAATAATGCATAAATGAACAAAATATCTACAAAAAAACCCAGAAAAAATGAAGAAAATTAATGAAATGGCCACAACACAAATAGAAATAATAAAATCAAGCAACAAAATATACCACAAGACTAATCTACGGTTGGGGTCTAAATTATTAGCCTCTACTGTGATTCTTCTCCAAATGTTCCCCATACTTCTCATTTCAGCTGTGGATACTTAGAAATGTTTTGATAACTTTTTAAATCCTTCTCATGTTTTGTGTCCAACAACAACATCTTTCTTCTCAGACCTGAACTCATTACTTTTAATTTTGTAGTGATGCTTTTACACGTGACACCTCAAATTGTTTCTGAAGTTAATATTAATTCAGGATACAGGATTCGTTTATTGTCCTTGTTGTATGCTTCCATCAACAACAAAATTACATTTTCTCCCACTGAGGGGCAGCGGGGCTGCAGCAAGAGTGCATGCTGACCCTAAAGTGATTTTTTTTTTGTTTGCAAATAAAATAATTTACTGTTATTTTATTTATTTATCTCATTTTTTTGTTCACATTTGTTCATTTTTCTGCCTGCTTTGATCACTGAATCATCATTTTTATCTATTTTTGTTTATTTGGACTCATTTTGTGGATTGTTTTACACCCCAAACCTTCTTTTTCAGTCACTACTGGCCAGAAATACTGTCTTTTTCCCACCTCTGTGTGTTCCACGTTATTTTTTTGCTGTTTCTTTTCTCTTCTCGCTTTGGAGTGACACCTGGTGCATCTGCTCTTTTTGTCTCACACATAGACACAAGGCTCTAATATTATTACATTAATATGCCTATGCCTGTATGTCTACGCGGACATGTTTAAACTTGTAGCCAAATCTAACTTATTGTCTTCAATATATGATATGTCTGAGAGGTTTATTGGTTTGCGTCTTGATTTCACCTGCTGTTTCCTGCTGCTGTGCTGTTGCTGCACAGGTGCAGTCAGCAGAAAAGCAGAGAAAACACAGTGATCGGATGGAAATCAAACATGTTTGAAATGCATCTGACATATGATTTGAGGCTCTGACCACTTGGCCACGCATAAAACAGTGGAGGGTGCGAGGCATGATCTGTGGCTGCAATTGCGTGCAAATTCAGGGGCACACACAGCTGCAAATCAGGTCTGAAATGGCAGAGCACACTCCAGCCGTTAATAACTTACTGTTTCTAAATTAAACTAGCATGCTTTGAAATGCTCTGTTAGGAACTTCGCATTGTTTTAAAGGGAAATTGAAAAACAAAATCTGAAAAAACAAAGTCGGATAATTTTGACCTCAGCTGTATATGACTTTCCATCATATTACATTATATTATTATATTATTATATTATTTCCATCATATTATAATGAAATCAAGCTCTACTCTGATGCACTGAATTCCCAGGAATTATCTGTCTTAGTAAAAAGTCGCTCATGAGCAGCCATCCTAAACCTAACAAATACTCAGAAACATGATTTGTCCTGTTGTAAATAGTTAATATCAATACAACACATTCTGAAGTGATCGGTATTTGCCAAACATACAGCACAGTCTCAGTCACTTGGCATTCACTCTTTAGTGCAGTAGTGTTTCTGTATCACTTCCTTTTCCTCCCTCTCCAATAAAATAAACTGACTTATTCTCTCTTAGCCTAACTTGAAACACACAGTGTGCCATTTATAATTCATTTTATGTACATACTTGCTTTACTTGAACCCACCATGTTAAAACACAGTGCTCTGAACCCCCCTCTGCATAAATTTCACTTAAGATCAAGGGGAATTATTTGTGGAAAATTAGAGTCTTAGCAGTGCTTACATTAAGCATACAGCCACAGTATTATCTCTGAGGTGCTAATGAACCCAGTTGCATTCAAAACGAATGTAGGTGGTCCTCCTGAAAGAGTAAAATATGTATGGTTAAGCATTAGCTAAGAGGGGCAATATTTAGACCAAAAGGGCTGCATGCGAATGAATCCATAATAAGACGATGCAAAATGAAAAGACTAATGCCTAAAGAGCAAATTTATTAAATTAGGTCTTTTCAGGCGAGGGGCGATTCCCCTGAGGACCAGCGCTGAAGACTATTCTAAGCTTTTTTTATTGCACCCTTGGGCCCCTTTGCACTCCTTTGAAATGTTGTAAGTGGATAAAACAGTATTGCTCTTGGTGACATCTTCATAAGAGTGGTAAACAATAATAGGTTGGAACCAACGGGGTCTCTGGCCGGCATACTTAAAATCCATATTTCACTGTGCGAACTGTGACTGTGCATGTCTCTCCACTGTGTGTTTCTCTGTTTGGCTCAGTCTGTGATTAGAAATGTAATTAGGATGATTGAGCTCAGTTTCTATGCCACTGTTTTGACACGAGGGAAAACTTTCATTGCATTGATTTATATTCAAATGGAGAAATAAAGGAAGCACAATAGGAGCCAGTGCAGGTGGGACAGTAATGTCAGAGTCCTGGTTCTGCATCCACCAGGGAGAGGTGCGCATGTTCTGACTGACATTTCTGTTCTGGGCATTTTGATTCATCAAGTAATCAGAAAGCACCATGTAGGCCTATTACGATTACTTTTTTCCTACACAATATATTGCCCCAGAAGTTACTATGATTAATGATAGCTAGATTAATACTGTCATTTTCAATAATTTTATAAAAACGGAGCTGGTATAAAAGCTAAACTCCACATGTCACATGTGATGTGGGATTATTTTGGCTGTAAGTTGAATGAAAAAGGAGCCAATTAACTTAAATGAGCAGGTATGTTTTAAAAGACTTGGAACAAAAGCTGCCAATACAACCTGCGCTATCTCCCTCCTCCTCCTGCTCCTCCTCCTCCTCCTGTGTGTGTTTTGTGGGAGAGAAACTCCCGCCCCTCCTCTGTCAGTCATAGTCACAGGAGAGGAGAGCGGAGGAGAGGGACCTGCAGCGCAACCAATAACATGCTCTCAGCGTAGTCGTTTCTCATATAAATAAACACACCTTCATCGAGGCGATTAATCATGGAAAATCAGCATGATAATTTTCATTGATTGTTCGATCGATCGTGTTGGAGATCGTGGGCAGTATTACGAATTGGACTTGAATCGCGTAGGCTTGTTTGTGCAGGAGAACACACATACTGTGTGATATCAAACATAAACTAGTATGCAATTACAAAGCTTAAAAAAAATCCAAGAACTTCACAAAGCAAAGGCAAATTGTGACTTTTTCTCACATGGTTTACACACGACCTGTCACCATATAACAACATTTGTGATGGGTTTTCACTCCTGCAGATTAGATCACCTTAAATCCTCCTAAACAATTACAGTATATATTCCATCATCTTTCAAAGCTTTATGATATGAGCCCGTAAAGCACTGAACCAAAAAAGCCTTATTAAACTATACCAGTGGTTGTTGGTGCACAGGAACATATGTGAATATGCATTGTGTTGATTAAAAATTTCACAGATTTTTTTTATGAATTACAAAGAAAGCTGTTGATGCTTCTAGAAAAAAAAATGCAGTTTTAATGCAATTTTTCATTTTCAGCTTCTACTCTTACTTTTGCAGAGATGCCAATAAAAAACCTCCCTGACAACTTCTTTTCTAATGTAACTTGTCTTAAATTCAAAGAAGTGAATAATTCTCCCAGAGTTCACATCACATGAATGGATTTCCGCTTCCCCTTGCACCTGTGTTTAGTGTTATTTAACAACTTGTGCATTTCATTTTGCTGATACAAACCCTGATGTGTGAGGGATTTATAAGTTAAGTATTTTCCACCCCTGGAAACCCATACGAATTCTAAATTGAGCCAACTACAACTCCGGTTTGTATTCTTTCCGTGATGTTTGGAGAATAAGCTTGGAATTAGTTGCATGTTGGCAAATCTTCTAATGAACAGCTTAGTGCTTGTTTCCCTTGCAGATTATTCAGTTGAGTGGACTGAAGAGAAATCAATTACCACAACTTAACTTTCATTATTTATCGTACAGCTAAGGGAGGGGGAGAAGGAAAAAAAAGAACGCCTTGTGTGACAGCGCGGCTCTCTTAAATTCATAGGGTCAGATTCAATTCACAGCAATGTTATTTTTCCTGGGATAAATCCCTACTAGGAAGGGCGGGGTGGGGTGGTGGGGGAAAAGAGAGAATCCCTCCAGAAATGAAAAGACAAGAGAAAATCTGTTTTTACAGACCACCGCTGCTTTCTCAGCTCTTTTGATTAGCATTAATGTTGCACTGCGGAAGTCTGCCGGCACAACTGTTATAGCTCCTCACACACTCACACACACACAGAAAGCTATATCTCTCCCTGCCTGTGTAATTCTAAGGGGAACATTTTTTTTCTTTTAAATTAAATGCATGCTGATTGTTATTGCGGCACCCCCCTCGTGTGTGGAATAGTCGGCAGCGAGGTAAATGTCACTAAGTAAGTGGCACGCTATTTTCCTTGGTGGTTGTTAGCAGGGTTTTGCATGCAAAATAAAAGCGGGGGGAGAGCAGGAGGAGGAGGTGGAGGAGTGTTCCTGCGTGTGTCTGAATGCGAGGGCTTATCAGGGAACAGCAGGGGGACCGGACATATGTCGCTCCTCTCATTACAGGCCGAGACGGTGATAACGGGGCGGTTAGTGGCGCATTTGAAACGGCATACAGCAGCAGTAGCAGCAGCCACCACACACAGCCACACAGGAAAAAACAAGAAGCGAGGAGCAGGGTTGAGGATGAGGATCACCATGGGACGCGACGCTAACACACTCCAGTCTGTTATTCAGATGGCCTAGTCTCACACACACCCTCAGATAGAGACTTTGCCGTCTTCTCTTATACTTTTGCATGATTTGGTTTTAAAGGGGACATATTGAGCCTGTTGTTACTCCCGACGTGTCCTTAGAATATGTGTCATGATTTATGTGTCCAATCTCACATAAAAATACCAAAGAGATCCTTCATTCTAGAGACCATGTGGGCTGTTTCAATAAGCTCCTGTTCTGTTCCACAAAGGCAAAGAACAGTTACTCCATGTTTGGGCCAAGCTGAGTTTAGACTGATATTAAATCTTGTGGCATCTGACCATGAGTAAGTCATGTTTAATACCAGCTGTGTCAAATTTATCTCACCTGAAGGGCTGGGTTTCCATCCAAAAGTATCACATTTTTAAAGCAAATTTTCAGAAATTTGAAAAAGGAAATGTGCACCTGTGTCCATTTCCATCAACTACCTTTTGTGATTCTTGGGAAGTGCTCAACCACAGCAAACAGATAGGGTGCGCTACATTTTAAGTCCAGTACCTGTGAATGGATGTGACAAAGGATGGGAATTGATAAGAATTTAGCGATTCCAATTCCATTATCGATACTGCTTATTGATTCAATTCCTTGACGATTCTGTTAACGATTTTCATTGGTTGAAGAGGAGTACAGTTGAAGAAGAGGCTTATTACTATTACATTTTGTCTTTGTGACCTGTTTCCACTCTGAGATGAGATTTCTCTCTTCAACCCCAGACCAAACAGGGATTAGTTGTTCTGCTAAACTGTTTCTGTTGGGGGTTTATATTTTGGGTTGACTATCTTTATCATGTCCCCACAGAAAAAATACGAGTGAAAATAAATTAAAATTTGTAACATTTGTTACTACAACATACAACTTTAACATTTCAGAACATAAGAGGAATCGTACCAAACATCAGGGGTATCTATCGTGGAAAATCGGTGCAAATCTTTTGCCCCAAACTGAGTCACTGCTTGGTGACATTCATTTATTCTCCCCTCAGTCATTCTATTCTTCCTGCTTGAGTCAAAGCAGTAGTTAGTGCACTGTGTTTTCTGCTGCAGCCTCTGAGCCGGTCTGACTCGGACAGTCATCATGTACTGTACATCTAATGAATGTAAATGGTGGCTATATGTATAGTGAAAGCAAGTTCACACAACCCATCAAACAGCACTAAGTAATGCAGTAGAATGAATCTGGAGCGGGTTACCTTCTGTGATGGATGTCGTGTTAACATTAGCCATGCTGCTGTAGCTACTGCCGTCAGATGGCATTGTGTGCTGCATGAAATTGCATGCTGGTGTATTGCCTCCTTTCCATGAAACAACAGGGTTGCAAGTGTTGCAGGAGGTCCTGCTATTGTCTTTATGTGTAAAATACAACCAGTCTTTCCAGTGCTTTTGCCTGGTAACATGCTGGATATGTTGTAAACAAACCAGTGTCTGTGTGATATCATCGCAACATGACAGGATGGATAACGGAATCGTTAAGGCAAGCACTATAATGATCCCAAGGAACTGATTCACAGGGATCCGGTTCTCAGCAAGAACCCCATACCTGATCGATGATTCCCATCCCTAGATGTGACGTTGTTTAAAAAAAAAGCATTGTGTGTTTACACAGATGTAGTCACGGCTACTCAGAGGAGGCGGACAGATCATGTTGTAGCCTTAGCTTAGCTGTTAGATTAGCTTAGGTACAGTTGATGGAAGGCTGACTTCATTTCTACATTTTTGCATCAACTGATGCGCATTTACTTTTTTTGATACAGGAGACTATTCTACCTCATTTAAGCAAAAATGTTTTTGATGATAATTTTCAACCTTTTTTGAAATTTGAGGTGTTTTCAAAATGCGTATTTAATTGTGATGCAAATGCACCTCTTGAGGCGTCGTTGGTAAATTGCTACCCTTTGGCCTCAGGATTTTAACTGAATATGATGAAAAGAACAAGCAAAATATTCAAGGTGAACAAAAATGAACTGACTTAAAATTTACATGAAAAGAATATTAAAGGAAACTTTAAAAAACGCATAAAAATAAAAGAGCAAAAAAATCCTCAAAAATGAACAAAATTATGACAAAAAAGACTAAATTAAATATAAAATTACCAAAATAACAAAGAACACTATCAAAAATGAAGCAAAATAATGATGGAAACAGTAAAATATGAAGTAAAACGAAGAATGTATCCAGAAAAATTAACAACATAATAACACAGTGAAAATGAACAAAGTAATCTTACAAATGAGAAGTAAGTAATTAGAAGTAAAATGAATTAAATAAAGAAGTAATTAAGGTAATTAACAAAATAAGAATTAAAATGAATAACGCATCCAGGCAAATAAACAAAATAAAACAGGCAAATGAACAAAATAAAACAAAATCAAGCAAAATCAAGAAATAATTCTCTAACATCAACAAAATAATCAAGAAAATTAACAAAATCAGATGAAAAATGAACAAAATGTACAAGAAAATAACAAAAAATAATGAAGGAAATTAAATGAATGTGCAAAAAAGTAACAGACAAACAAAATAAAAATAAAATGAAACAAAAATGTAAAAAATACACAATATAGTCAAGAAAATTACGAAAGTAGATGTAAAATGAATGAAATAATATAGGAAACTGACAAAACAGTAAAATAGTGAAAGAAACAACAAAATAGTGAAGGAAACAACAAGTACAAAAAAATACCCAAAAAATTAACAAAACTAGGAGCAACATGAACAAAATATAAACAAGGTAAAGCAAATTGAACAAAATATTCAGGAAAATGAACAAAATAATAAAATAAATTTCTCAAAAATGAGCAAAATTAGAAGCAAAATGAACAAAAAAACATGAAGGAAATTAACAAAGTACATGTCAAAATGAAGAATACAGCACAACCTGGAAAATGAACAAAATAGAAACAAAGCAAAAGAAAATGAACAAAAAAATTCCAAAATGAATAAAGTAAGAGGCAAAATTAATGAAAACATCAGGAAAATGATCAAAATGAAGAATGGCTGCAAAGCAAAATGAGCAAAAAAGTCACCAAATAATCCAAGAAATTAACAAAAATTAAACAAGTTGAACAATTTAATCACAGATGAAGAAAACAAAAAACAAAATGATCAACCATGTGTGTAAAATTAACAAAGAAATGCAATGTTTCCTGGTCTGCGCCATAGATACCATCATGCTGACTCTCCAGTACATTGTCCCAGAATATTTGGATAGTTTTGGTCCTGGAAGACATTATAAATACACAAAAATCCAAATATTTTCTATGTTTTTGCTGTTTTAACTGATAGTTTTGATACTTTATTTTAGCGCCTCCAGGTGTTTTTTCATAATATTTTTGTTATAATTGGAAAGGACACGAAACCTTAATTTTTGGCACAATACTTCTCTTTGAACAGTTTCGGAAACAACATAGACTACATCACCCGTTCTGTTTTGTGTGTAAAGCGCTTCTTTTACATCCTCTGCCTCTAATTGAATTGGGAGCAGTTGCAGTTAAACTGAATGGCATGTGTGATGCACTATTGGTGGTGCACTATTAGGCCGAATTGAATTTGCACGGTCGGGTGGTCGCACAAGTAATATGAGTGCTTTTTTAACAAGGGATAATATTACAGGCCTGGCCTTGCTGACGCTTCACACGGCTGTATAGTTAAAATGACCCCGATCATATGAGTCAGCACCAAATCAATCTTTACATCTGTCAAGTTAATACCTATGTAAATGAGATGCTAAGTGTGATGTTTGCTGTCGTTTTAATTACTCGTACCCTCCCAGCCACGCAGGATAAGTTGAAAGTGTCAATTCGCCCAAATTGCGGCTAACAGTCTGCAGATAATTTGAACTGAATGGGGTCCTTTAAAGCTCTTCTGTAGCAGAGGTCATGACTGTATGAAGCTGATGGGTTTTAGCACATCAAGGGTGTGTTGTTACATATGATTTTTTTTTATTTTTAGATTTATATTTGCAAGACAGTATTTACAAGTCAAACTCCGAACAAGGTGGGTCACTGTGTAAAATGTAAATAAATACAGAAGGCAGATTGAATGATTTACAAATCTCATAAACCCACATTTTATTCCAAATAGAGCATAACATATCAGATGTTGAAACAGAAATTTTACCATTTCATGGAAAATAGTAGCTCATTTAAATTTGATGGCAGCAACACATCTGAAAAAAAGTTGGAACGGGGGGCAACAAAAGGCTGGAAAAGTAACTGGTATAAATCAAAAACAACTGGAGGAGCATTTGATAATGAATTATGTTAACTGGTAACACGCCAGTAACATGACAGTGTATAAAAGGAGGATTTTAGAGCAGCAGAGCATCTCACATCTAAAGATGGACACAAGTTTACCAAACTGTGTACAAATTTCATAAGAATGTTCCTCAACATCAGATTGTGAAGACTTTGAAAATCCCACTACCTACAGTGTAAAATATCATCAAAAGATCTAGGGAATCAGGAGGAAGTTCAAAGGTCAAAACTGGATGCTCATGATGTTCGTGTGCTATTTCTGTATATCTACGATTCTCTACTGAAAATCACTGCCTGGGCTCAGGAACACTTCCACTGTCTGTGATAACAGTTCACCGTGCACTCCACAAATACATGTTAACGCTGTATCATGTAAAGAAGAAGTCATACAGGAACACGATCCAGAAACACCACCATCTTCTCTGGGCCAAAGCCTGAGACATTCATCTGATCACAGAACAGCTCTCCATGTTTCTACCGATCACTCTCTCTGTGTTTGTGTGTGAGAGAGAATAGGGGAAATAGAGCAAAATAAAAATAAAGAGAAGGAAAAACAATGAGTACAGTGATAATAATAGCAATAATGAATATGATATAAAGCATAACAATATTAATAATGCATCTTGTCAAGATCAGATAATACATTCAAAAATCCCATATCTGGGACTGGTCTGCATCGTACAGACCCCACTTGGAGTAGGTGTAGGACCCAAGGGTCCAGCTCCCTTAAAAGACCACCCCGCCCCAGGCCACCACCCACCCACCCTGTTGTGATTTACTTTTTTTGTCTTTTGAGGTGTAAATTGAAGCACTATATGTTATAAATATTCAAATGTGCTCTGTGCGACACAACAATCAGCTTTTTCTATAAGCGACCCCTATAGCACGTTTCTGGTAATTATATTTATCATGATGTGTGTTTATTTTGTTTTCATTTTGTTGCATAAGAACAACAAAGGCGACGTTATGTATTTATTTTGATAAATCATCAATCAAGTTGGTGAATACAGGTGCATTTTTTTCTACTTTTGGATATGTCAGTTCCACCATTTTTGTCTTTTTTATTGTCTTTCTTTGGCATGTTTTTGTTTCCTACATCTTTTATTGCATTTAATGTTGCGCCTTCTACTTTGATTTTTAACTATGACATCATTTTTTGGTTTTACGTCATTTTCATCTAGTTTTTATCTTTTAATCTGTTTTAGCTCATTTTTTGGGGCTTTTACGTCATTTTGAACAAGAGAACGGCAGCAAGTCTTCCGGCTTTTGTCTATGCCATTTTTGACTTTTTGTGCATTTTACCTCATTATCTTTGTGCGTCTGGCACAGTATATTTTGTTGTCACACATTTTCATCGATTTTGTTTCTCTTTTACACTGCTTTTTTTTTTTTTTTTACCTCATTACATATTTTAAATTCATTCCACCATCACCACTTTCACCCTCTGTATCTCTGTTTTACACCATTTTCACCTTCGCAATTTACAACCATGAATCACTGCTGTCAGGACCAAAAAACAGCCTTTAAGATATTTAAGCACAAATTATTTGACATTTATTGCCTAATATGTCAAAATATTTGTGTATCCATAAATCACCTTATTACATTGTTAATCCCTCGCTGATCACAACTAGGTACATACTTGTTAAACAGCTCTGATTATTATTATTTTAACCTAAAGACACAGAATAAATCCATGTGAGACCTAGATCTTAGTGATGCAACACTCCCACAATCCATCCCTCCTGGAGACAGTAAGGAAGTGTAAAATACAGCCTGCTTTAGAACACATTATCCCGATTCTGAATTTGTTCCGGTCTGTGGCACAATTAATATCACACGCAGACCTACCTTTAGAAATGACTGTGACATAATTCTCATAATGATACATGGAGAACACACACACACGGTTCAGAATGGTGGTATACAGTGCACACACACCACTCAGGCTTGAATGTGTACATTATTTCTGACACCAGCCATTTAAGGGGACAGTATATTTTACACAAAGTGGCATTAATTAAGCCGCTAAACGCGCGCTATCATGTATTTCAAAGACGGCGTGGATGAACAAAGGGAGTGACAGAAGCAAACACTGCGAAAGTCAATTAGAATTTTATGTTCGTTTTTAGATCTGGCTTTTTTAATCATAAATGAAGTTACTAATTTTGCCCGTGCTCTTTCTAGACACTGCAGCTTTAATTGCTAATTGTTAACAGCCAACGAATACATTTGCATATTAATGAGCCCCCCAATTTACATTTTTAATTTGCTGCCTTCAAAGGGTGTGAGATAAAAGGTCGTGTTATTTTAAATAATTTATCCTTTATTGCGGGAAAAGATGCTGAAAGGAAAATGCGAGTGTGATTTTTAACCCCTTCTGAAAGGCTCACGTTAAAACACGGGACACCGTCGGTTAATTAAAACGGAAAACGGTGCAGTCAGATGGCTTTTAATACAAAGCCAGTGGCGGAGGAAGAGGACGAATGCACCAGAGATGACTTCTGTGCAAGTCAAGTTTGGAAACCAGACTCCCCCCCCCCCCACCACCACCCGTACCCATCCACACACGCTCCGTCCTTTTCCCGCCGCCTGCGCGAGCGTGAGGGAGGGAACGCTTTTCTTTTTATCACTCCATTTTGTCCTCTCTCCCTCCTGACACATCAATTGATTTGGCAGCCGGCGCCTTTTCAGTTTTCAGTCTTTCACCGCGAGGCAGCGGCGAGAGGAGAGGGAGCGAACAAGTTCAGAAATTCATTAAGATGAAAAACAGTCGCCGCGCCACGAGGAGGAAGTGCTGCGTGTGGGCTTCTTCCCTTTTCTTTCTGTACTTTTGTCTATGATTGTGTGTGTTTGGGAGTGCGATATGGATAACCCTCCACTGGCTCGGCGCCACACACAAAACCGGTTCCACAAGCAGCCGGATGCCAGCACACGTGGCGCTTCTTATGCTGTTGCTGCTACAAACAGAGGTGTAATAAATATAGTAAGAGACAAATTTGATCTGTCCTGGATTCCATCGACTTAATCCAGAATGTTTTCAGCTCCACCCCAAAGGAAAGGTGTCATCTCCTTGGGATCCAAATCTAAAAAAAAAAAACAAAATCATTATAAATATAATAGCTTTAATAAATTAGCACATCACAGCATTTTTTATTATTTAAATGTTGGTCTATGTACAAAAAAATGGACAAAAATCAAGCAAACAATCAACAAAATCACCAACAATGAACACAGCAACCAAAAGAATGAACATCAGAGAACAAAATGGAGCAAAAATAATCAAGGAAATGTGAATTAAAAAGGCTCCCTGACCCATTTTGGATCATGACCCCAAGTGTGAGCAAGACAGGTTTAATCTGTTAGTCTCTTTAAAGAGGGGACTCGCCTTAAATAGGCACAAAAGTTACAGGAATAGTAAATTAGGACCAATGTTGCACAATTAAATGATTTGCAATTACAATATGTTCAAGTGCACTTGTATAATAACAAGATACATAAGACAATAAATTAACCAAAATCATTAAAACAGTCCATTTGTTTTAATCTGTCCATTTTTAAAAGTCGTCTTAAAACCCATTTTTACTCCTTGGCTTTCAATCCAGCATGAGACATTGATTTTATTTGTTCTGTTTTTATTA
>JAQQAE010005691.1:0-17377 GCA_029823295.1 Pseudamia nigra
ACAACATTGTGAATGTTCTGGAGTCGAGTCAGAGCCCAGATCTCAATTCAAGAGAATTTGAGACTGCACTTGAAAAGACTATTTGCTCCTGATCTCTGTCCACTGTGATAGAGTTTGAGTCGTTTTACAATGAAGAATAGAGACAAATTGTGGTATTGAGGTGTGTAAGGCTGACTGAGAGCTACCTACACAAACTGAATGATGTCATTACAGCCAAAGGTGAGTCTACAGCAGGGGTGCTCACACTTTTTCATCATGTGAGCTACTTTCAGGTGAGCTGACTCACCTGGAACAATGCTATGTATGAAAACGCCACTTCACATTTCCCTTTTTTGGAATTGAGATGATAGACTGGCAGATGAGGCAATTGCACTTCAAAAATGTCATTGTGAAAAAAAAGTCCTTCTCCCATTCCATATGAAAGTGATAAGTTTTTGTCTTCTTACTTGGTTCAGCTCCCCCACTCATTTTTATACCCTTTCTTAAGTTTAAGAGAAAAAACTGAGGGCTAAAAATTGGAGCTATCTAGCTTACTAGTTTTGCTGCACATAGGTTGTTTGCGCACGTGCAGTGACCTAAGTGTCAGAAAAAGTCAGATGTCATTTGACTGGCTGCCCTGTAAATCAATCAAGTGACAGGATGGATGATAGGCTGATGTCTATTTTTTTTTTTTTTAATGTAATGCGATCTACCTACACTACTCGACGCATTGAGCACACCTGCTGTACATCAATCAAGTGAGGGGATGGATTATAGACTGACGTCTATTTTTTTTAATGTCATGCGAGCTACCGACACTACCTTCGCGATCGACTTAATGAGCACCCCTGGTCTACAGAATACTGACTTAAAATGTATGAATACTTAAGCAAACACTTATATATCATTATACATATATTTTAATCAACTGACATTACTTTGTAGAAATCTGTTTTCACTCTGACGGTAAAGATTTGTTTTTTGTAAATTATTGTCAAACAAGGCAAATTATATTGACAATGATTCAAGTTATGCTGCAACAAAAGGCGAAAATATTCAAGGGGTATAAATACTTTTGCAAGCCAATGTATGTTTCATATTTTACTTTTAAAGTATTTAATTTGATTTGAAATGGAAGATGTACTTGTGTGCTGCGTTTAAGCTCAATGTTTGTTATTCCAGCCTTCTTCCCAACCTCATTCCATTCTGAATTGTGTACATCATCAGTCACCTTGCTCAATCTGGTCACTTTGACATAATATGATCATTTGAGGAAGTGACAGAGGCTCACAATCCAGAGCTAAAGTAGCATACTCAACCTATGATTATATTTACAACAGAAGGACGGGCTCATTGAAGAGAACAGCTGACATTTAAAATGATTAGTATAAAGAGATGTCCTTCATAATTCCACTATAGCACTGAAACAGAAAGGCAAAGGTACATTCATATCATGTGTATGCCCCAGTTTGCTCTGCATTACTTTGAATTATTGTGACTGAAGAAAACTTTGAGATTTTCAGGCATCTTCTGTTGAGAGGAGACTTCTGTTTCTTAGGCATTATTTATCATCATTTATCCAAAATTTGCATCAGAAAGAAGACGCCTTCTGAAAGTCTTACACAAACAGAATCCATAATTAGGAGTACCATGCCTGTTTTCAGATTAGGCAGTTATGACGGAAAATTGCATCAATTTATTTTAATGATTACATAGTCTATTTGATGGCCCAATATCTGTGCAAATGATTTTTTTTGTCTGTTTGTGTCATTATTTCCTGAAGCTTATTGTCACACAAAAAGCTTCATTGTGTCACCTCAAACATCATTGATGTTCCAGTCCTTTAGCCAAACTGTATTTACAGTATATGTATAAATGTCATGTGACCCATCTCCTCACCTTCCATCACAAAGACCAGAGAGCCCACGTCGCCCTCTTTGATGATGCAAGCGTCTTTCCCATAATCCACCGGGTACATGCAGTCGACTATTTCCTGGATCTGAGAGAGCTCCAGGTTCTTCATGAAGTCGTTGTCCAATATGGCCTCTTTTATAAGCTCCTTAGACCTGCAGAATGAGACAGTAGAATTCAGATTCATGCATAAAAAGGTTTAATTGCCAAGGAAAAAAAAAGAGAGACATTAGCAGAGTTACGATCAAATTCAGTAATCTTCAACAAACACATGTATATGTGTACACTACTGAGCGGTGTTGACCATTTACACTGTTGTTGAACAAGCAAAATGGTCATTTCGCAGAGACTAGGTAGAGTTTGATAAATCAGAACTTGTTTTACACACATTGAAAACTTACAAAATAATTTTTCTTCACATCTGTAAAACAAAAAGAGCTATAAGTACAATTATTAGAACAAAGGAACATCATTCACTACTGTCAAAAGCATACAAAATTATAGAAAGATTTTGGAATGCTTGAAATAGAAATCTATTTTGCATGCTATTAAAGTAATGTTTCCTTTATACACAGGTACTATTTGACAAAGGCTTCACCAAAGCTGCATTTGCACCTTCACTGAGTCCAACTGTTGAATCCTCTTTGAAAAATTCCTGAAAAATTCTTCCAGCAGATGAGAGCAAATTTCTATTCTTCTCACCTTCAAATTGGGTTTGAAGTGCTGAGGTATTCACTTTGCACACACTTTACTATCCTCTAAATCTCCCCCCTTTTTCTGTATGACCGTGTCTGTGAGCACAGTCCAGCTGTGCAGAAAGCTCTGACTTCTCTGCTCATAGAAATCAATTTGTCTACTCCCTGATGAATTGAGAAAAAACAGATTATGAAACACCTGAATACAGGAAAAGTTACTCCAACAACGTGTGATCTGAATGACTTGTGTCACTTAATAACACAAACTGATGGGCATTGTCACAAAGACAGAGTGTATATTTGTAATTAATGACCTCACTCCTGTCTGAGCTGTGAATAAACTGCACTTGCTCAGAAACTGATAGATTTTCCCTTTGGGATATTTTTATATTTATCTGACAGTGTGAGAGAGGCACTTTTGTCGATGAAAGCCGACAGTTTGATGAAGAACTTTAACATTTGCTTCAGTTTAATGTCACACAGACGGCCCTCAGTCTGATCAGCAGCAGTTAATTGATCAGATATTAGCTGATTCTGTCTCCTCGGTCCTGATTTATTGATCATGTTTAAGAGTTTTCTTCTTAAATGTCACTTTTCCAAATTCTTTGTCACTTTCACACACTTCCTCCTTCTTTTCATCCTTTTTTTGGTAGTAAAATTGCTTAAATGAGAAGCTACTGGTCACATCTTATAAAGTTAATATCTTAGCATAAGTTTTAGATCAAAATGCCCTACATTGTACCACGTATGTAAACTCCACACTTTTCCAGTCAGGCTGTTTCAGAGTCTGCTGGTTTAAGTGTAAATGTGACTGTTGACCACGCCCCTTTTCTCGAACCACACCCCATTTCTGTCTTTGCCATGGATACCATCATGCAGTGGATCTGATGATTCTACTGTTCCTGGAGGAGTGAGGTATTTGTGACATCACAAAAACACAAACAGTAAAACACCTTATTGTTGACCAAGTTAAATAAAAACTTTCTCCAAAGCATTAATTACAGATGCCAGATGTTTTTTATAATGGAAAAAGAAATGAAACCTGATTTTGATGATGGATAATATATGAAAATGTACAATGGATGTTTGGATGATTACTTTAGCATTTAGATTTACATATACATATTTTTTTCTTTGCAACATTTTTTTCTTTTATAATTATCCTGTCTCTATGTGTCAGCCCTGCGATGAACTGGCGACTCATCCAGGGTGTACCCTGCCTTCGCTCAAGCACCCCCCCCCCGACCCTCACGAGGATTAAGGGGTAGAAAATGGATGGATGGATAATTATCCTCAATAGAATATTCATCCATTTTGATGGCAGGTCATATTTTCTAGTTTTAACATAAGCAAAATAAAATGCTTAACTTGTCTTCCAAACATAAGCAAAGCATGTAAGCATATGACTGCTGGCCCAATACCAATAAATCTGATGAATTTTCAAGGTTACCATAAGCATCTCGGGACCCTTCTAGAAATTTTGAACCTTGAATATTTCATTTCCCATGTTGTCATTAATTGGTGTGCATGAAGTCAAGTTGTTCCTGCACAAGTATGAAGAGAAAACAAAAACATAAACAAACAATCAACACAATGAACAAAAATTAACAAAAAAATCAACAAAATCAATAAAATTATGCAAAATTATCATAAATAACCTAAATAAGCAAAGAAATTAAACATATTGAATTAAAAAGAACATAATAATATCTAAAACGACCAAAATAATGAAGAAAAGGAAGAAAAATTAAGGCAATAAGTCACAAATGGAGCAAGAATTACTTAAGTGACCAAATATTAATATAATCATCAAAAAAGTCAGCACAATAACGCACAGACTGATGAGAAATTAACTAAATAAGCAAAGAAATAAAACAAGCTGAACAAAAAAGAGCAAAATATTCTACCAAATAAACAAAAATATCAAGAATATGCTCAAAATAAAGAATAAAATGAGCAAAAATTAACAAAGTAATCAAGCAAGTGACCACCATAATGCACAAAATGAACAGAAGTGAACAATATCAGCAAAGAAATAAACCAATTTGAACAGAAAAAGACGGAATAATTCCAGAAAATTAACAAAAAATTGAGACGATCACCAAAGAGTACAACCTATGAAACACAAAGAGCAAAAATGAACAGCATAGTCAATAATTAATAAAGTGTGTACAATAATCCACAGAATGAACAAAGATCAACAAAAGAAGCAAATAAATAAACCAACTTGTAAAAAAAGCACAAATATTCCACAAAATAAACAAAAATATCAAGAACATGCACAAAATAAGGAACAAAATGAGCAAAATTAACATCATGAGCAACAAAGTTCATAAAAGAAGCAGCAAAGTGGCCAAAGATTAAGAAAATAATCAAGAAAGTGACCACAACAATGCACAAAATGAACAGACATTAACAAAATAAGAAAAGAGAAAAACAAAAGGTTCCACAAAAAAATCAAGATAATGACAAAAAAAAGTACAAATTACGGAACAAAATTAACAACATAAGCAACAAGATGTGAAAAAATTAGCAAAATAACCTGGAACATAACCAGAATATGGAACAATATGAGCAAGAACTGACAAAATAACCCTAAAAATGAAGAAAATAGTCAGAAAACCATGAAACCTCTGCTATTTGTTTGCACATTTTACTGTTCTTTTGTATTATGTTTACTCAAGTTATGTATTTGCATGATGCACTGTTTTAATGATTTTATGCAATATTAACATAAGCATGTTATGAAATAAGTTAGATTTATTGAAGATAAACATATAAATCAGGCTACACTCAATTACAAATTTCAACTCTGATTTGAATCCCAACGCCTTCTATAAAATGACAAATCCTAATCATGTTTCTCTTCCAAAAATAAATCAAACTCTCAAATAAGACGTCAGCTTTGATCATTGTCTCTCCTGCGTTAAACTGCCATGATTTCTCATTTACTATGTGATAATTCCATATCTGTGAGCACCGTAAACACTCCCTATTGGCAGTTTGTTTGCTTTTTTGGTTAATTTCAGGGCTGAGGAGGAGCAGCTTCTTCCTCTTTGGGAGAACGAGAAGCAGCTGAGGCGAAATCTGATCTGGATGAGTCAGAAAGAGAAAGGAGGATATAACGGTGCAAGCAAACGTTTCCTTCCTCTCAAGCATATAAAGCTCATTCCAATTGAAACGGACGGAAAGACAAAAATCAACACTTCCAGCTGTCGACGGGCTCCAAACGGCAACCTCTCGCATTTAACCAGAAAGTCTCTGAGGATGCAACAGAAGTGGAAAACACACTCATTTTCAAAATTTTTGTTACTGTCAACTAACCCCGTCAACAGATGAACACGAGCAGTGGATTTACCTCACAAACGCTGCTCTCTGTTTACCTGAAACATGATTTGTCATACCTGTCTGAGCCATAGAGTTCCACTAGTGAATTAAAATAGTAGAATAATACCACCAAGCTTCAGAAGACCAAGAATAAAAGCAAAATCAAATCTGGAATGGAGGTAAATGTAAAAGAATAAAATGACATCAGGGTGAAGCTGATGACTTGTGACACTTTACAAAAAAATTTTTTAACAGGAAGCAAAGTTTTGATACTATTCTGATAACTATGCTGTACAAATATGTATTAACATAGAAATATCATATCCCCTTTAATAAATTCAATACATTTTCACATTTTGCTAGAATATTATTACATTGAGCTCAGAATACTACAGAAACCCCCAATTGTTCCGTGTTTGTACATGCTCTTAGCTTTCATCTCTGCATCAAACAGGCTGTTTCAGTGTCTGTTGTTTTAAATGCAAATGAGCTGCAGGTGACAATACTTGTATTTATCACTGTCTGTGCCATGGATGCCATCATGCAGACTCCCTGGCACTTTATCATACAATGTGATGGTTCTGATGGTCCTGCTGAGTTGACTGAAGATGACGACTGCATAGTTGTGACATCATAAATATAAAGAAATGCAACTGGCCTGTTTGAGGTCTAGTGATCTACCAAAGCGTCTGTGTCATGTCTACTTCGGAGACTTTTGACATTTTATAATTTAATTTGCGCTCGTAGACGATGTCTCCTTTAAATTAGCGTGAACGCCTTAACACACTCTTTGTTTTACTGATGAATGGCAAAAAGCTGCATTACCTGTTCTAAATGATGCTATAAACTATTATCGTGGACAAACATTTTGGCAGGGGTACAATGAAGCATTTTCCACTTGTTTCAAAGACAGCTGGCAAATAAATGATATTCATGCAGAGTCCATGAGTGTCATTGCCTATACTTCAAACCATGAGTATTAGCGATGTGGAAAGCAGGTGTGAAAATCATCAAGCATATTCACTAATGGACGATTTCATGTTTGTCGCAATTTAGAGCTATGTTGTGAATTCGGATCTGCAGGTGTGAATTTTTTTTTATGGGTTCTCTGTAAAAATATGGTTTGGGAATCAATGAAAAAATTATACCGTATTCCAATTTATGCAGCAGGGAAGTGCTAAAGGCTGGCAGACGGAACTGTTTGAATTAATGTCATTAGAGGACCGTAAATGTAAATTACTTTTAAAAAAAAAAACAAACATAAATTCTGAAAACCCTACATGAACTATGTGAGGTGTTGTAAGTGCTTTCATCTTACAGCACATTATCAATGTAGCCTCTGGTGTCGAGTGTTTTGGTCTGTTTGTTTTTATCACTTCTTCATTTCTTTTTCTCTCATGTGGATTTCATCTCCTACTTGCCTCAGATAATATAGTTACGTGTGGAGTCATTATGACAACACAAAAGTTACACTGCAGTTAAGGGGAAAAGTCATGTCATGACTAGGCGAGTAAATCTGGTTATATTTGCTTTTTTTCGTATTGCAGTTATGTAACACAGAGACATGCATATGTTTGTGTACGTTTACATTATCACTGCAACCTCTGGAGGGTGTTTGGTTGTTTGCTTTTATTGTTTGGTCTTTTGTACTTTTTGCATTCCCAGTGGATTTATAATATATAACCCTGTTTCCAAAAAGGTCTAACAGCTGTGAAAAATGCAAACAGAATGTGTGTCAAAACTGGCACAAAGACAACACATCACATGCTAAACCTGATTAAGGTTATTCTTCTTTTGAAAATTACATTCTCATTTTATTTTGCCAGCAGCATGTTTAAAAAAAAAAAAAAAAAAGCTGAACCGTGGTCATGTTTCCCACTCTGTTTCATCACCTCTTCTTTTAACCACACTCTCTAGGTGTGACCTAATGATGTAGGATTTTAACTGTTAAACAGTTTGAGGTCTCCCTGGTTGTGTTTTACATTTCATAATTCATCAAACATTTACGTACATGGGTGACAAGTCAGGACTGCATCAGGTCATTGTAGCACCCAAACTCTCTTACTACAGAGCCTTATTGTTGGATTATTTGCAGAATATGATTTGGTATTGTCTTGTTGAAATAACTGTTGCTCCAAAATCTATGTATAATGTTGAGCATTATTGTTGCCTTCACAACTGTGCAGGTTACCCATACCATGATGATCCATGATTTTCAAACTGAATGTTAAATTTTAAATGAGCTCAGAGCCAGAGAAGGGGTTTCTGGACCTGGTTTGTTGTATATAGGGTTTCCTCTCTGCATGGAGTTTTATTTGTCATTTGTAGATGCAGCGATGGGCTATGTTCACAAAAAATCATGTTTATTTATAACATGGTGCCATCTGAGGGTCCTAAGATTATGTTCAGCCAGTCCTGTTTTTCTGCCTTGTTGAATCCATACATGGATTTCTCAAAATATTGTGAACTATACAAAATTAAGTTATTTGCAAGGATACACTGAGAAACATTACTTGTACACTGTTGCACTATTGCCAACAGAGTCTTTCAGAGTAGTGAACCCCTCGCCATCGTAACTTCAGAAAGACCCTGTCTCTTTGACCAGTCATGATGCCAGTTAACCTAATTAACTGAGCGATGTTCCAAGAAGTGTGCTTTCAAAGCATTTCACAACTTCTGTTTTCTTGCCACTGACTGTGCTGTTTTGAAATATGTTTCTGGCATCAAATTCAAAACAGACCAATTATTTTCAAAAATGACACTTGACACATTGTCTTATTTTCAATTAAATATGGGGTTCCAACATTTTGCAACTCTTCACCTCCTATATGTCTTTACAATTGACACAATCAGTCTACTTTTTTGGGAAACGAGGTTGTAAAACATAACACTAATTAATGTGTTTTCATAAGAGACTACACTCTGTGAGGACACCAAAGTCAGAAATGTTCCCTTTAAGCTTTAATCAGGCGTGAAATCGACTCACATCTCAACTTCAATCATGGCATCTTCTTTCTCTTTTCATATTTCTCCTGTTTATGTTAATCCTTGGTCTTTTTTGTGTCTCTTTATATTTTGCCTTTATTGTTGTCATAGATGCTCTTTTCTCTGTGCTTCACTCTGCCTTCTTTCATGTGTCTGTCTCTTCTTTTATCATATTTTCTATCCACACTCCTGATTTCCTGCCTTTCAGCCTCCTTCTTCGGTACAAATTCACCTTCTATAATCCTGTTCAGTTTTGTTTTTCTTCACTCATCCTCCATTTGATACCCCTCTCCTCTCTCCCGTGACTCATGCAGTAATAACACGAGGGTCCGCTTAACCCCCAGTCCAGTCACAATGTGTCTTCATTGAAGCTGTTTTCCTCCCGAGTCTCATTTACATTTAGATATTGGACCTGGACTGAAATAGTTCTCCTTCTGCAGACTCACCAAAATAAAATTCTACTCTAATGGATCCTTGAGGCACTGGTGGGTAAAATAAAACTCTCCATCTACTGCTGGGGGAACCTTCGGGTGTTGTTTGTTTTTTTTTTCTTTGCAACAGAGTTATCCCTTATTTGACAGTGTTTCCTAAGGTGCTTTATGGTATCACAAAAGCTGACCGCCTCTGCTCTAGAAAACCTATAAAACTCATATTTAAGCAGTGAACTTCATTTGAGCCAAACTGTCGCTGGAGTTCCAAAGTTTTAAACGGGTTAAAAGCCAGCTTCAGTCAAGTCAGATGCTCACAAGTCATTTGTTCAAGTCAAGTCGCTGGTCCTTTATTATTTTAACCTGCAGGATGTCTACAAATTTAAACATGTACTGTATCTTCATCTCTTTTTTTCCTATTAGCATGCACACTCACCAGCTGCTCCATTAATTGTTAATGGAAATATCTTACTAGCCAATCACATGGCAGCAGTTCAATGTACTGTATTTAGGCATGTAGACATAGTCAAGACAACCTGCCGACACTTATAGTGCATCAGAATGCAAAAGCGAGGTGGTTTAAATTAGTATTTCACAAAGTGCTGATCTCCTTGGGAAGTTCACCCTCAACCACCTCATGGGGTTTCAGAGAACGGTCTGGAAAAGAAGAAAAAATATCCAGTGAATGGCAGTTCTCTGGGCGAACATGCCTTGTTGATGCCAGAGGTCAGAGGAGTGGCCAGACTGATTTGAACTCATAGAAAGACAACAGTAACTCAAAAGCGCATTTGTTCCAGCAGAGTAATACAGAAGAACACCTCTGAATGCACTACACATCAAACCTTGAAGCAAATGAGTTACAGTAACAGGAGAGCACATTGATTGGTGACATTACTCTCAGCTAAGACTATAGGCTCAGCAAAGTTAGTCAATAATGGGCTGGAAAATGTCATGATTGACAAATGTATTGATTTATGCTGCAACATTCAGATGGTATGATCAGAATTTGGTCTAATGAACATGAAAGCATGGATCTATCCTGCTTTGTATCTACAGTTCAGGCTAGTGGTGATGACAACACATGTTGAGCCCCTTGGTAACATCTAAGCCATCCATCCATCATCTTCTGCTTATCAGAGTCTGGGTCATGGGGGCAACAGCCTAAGTAGAGAAATCCAGACTTCCCTCCCCACAGCCACCTCCTCCATCTCCTCTTGAGGGACCCCCGGGGTGTTCTCAGGCCAACAGACAGACCTAGTCCCACAAGAGTCTGCCCTGGGCCTCCTTGCAGCTGGAGAAGCCCAGAACACCTCCCCGGGGAGGTGTACAGAAAGCATCTGGATCAGGTGCCCAAGCCAACACGACTGGCTTTTCTCGATGTGGAGCACCTCTGAGCTCCTCCCAGATAACTAAGGGACAGTTCAGCCACCCTGCGGTGGAAACTCATTTAAACCACTTTTATCCCAGATCTTATTCTTTCTGTCAAGACCCAAAGCTCCTGACCATAAGTGAGGGTAGGAACATTGAACAACCGGTAAATTGAAAGCTGTGCCTTTCAACTCAGCTCCGTCTTCACCACAACTGACTGATAACACCTGCATTACTGCTGACACCGCACCAATCTGTCTGTCAATCTCACACTCCATCTTCCCCTCACTCATGAACAAGACCCCAAGACACATGAACTCCTCCACTTGGGGGAGGAACTCCTTCCTGACTCAGAGAAGGCATTCCACCCTTTTCTGGCTGAGGACCATGGCCTCAGACTTGGAGCTGAGCATTGTTTTAAATACCATGCCTGAGTATTGTTGCTGTCTATGTCCATCCCATTATCATGAGCTTGTGATAGTCAAGATACCTGCATGGTGAACCTAATAAAGTGGCCAGTGAGTGTATAAAATCAGCATTAATTAGTTAAGTGTATGATCAAATAAATGCACTATGTGTTATTTTTGCTTCCAAGGTATAAATCTGATGTGATTTGTGCACAAATCATGATTGCAGATGGTATATAAATGAGTTCTTTGAGATATTGAGATTCAAAAGTTAACACAGAATTAACACTAGGCCTGTTATTCACTGCATAAGTGTGTTTGGCATAAAGATCCCTGCCCTGAATTACCTTATCTTGGTTGGAAATAGCCATTTTCATATACGTGCCTGTTGAATATGCAGTTATCTATCTCCATAGAGGTTTCATAATCCCAGTGTGACATCTTGACAGTGGCTGAACCAATTTATGTGAAACCTGCCATGGTTATTGATTAAGTAACTGATGACTTAAAGATCTCTTGCACTCAGCTTTGGGTGTAGGGAGTACTACTACTTATTTCAAGAAAACATAAAAGGAAAGTGTTTCCAGTGATTTGACTGAAACTTTCCATAATTATTGACCACAATCAAATCTCAAACTGACCACCTTTTGGAATAAGGGGCACTACAGCTTCTGGAATTTCAAGAAGACACAATAGCTCAAATGTTTCTGAAGTGACTTACTTTAAACTTGGCATGGTTATTGAACACTTAAACATCTCCATCATGTCAACTTTTGTGATAGGTGGCATTAGTGCAAAATGTTCTGGCAGATCCATTGCAATCATGGGCAATCAAAAAACCTGTATGTACTGTAGTTGACAGCTGTAATTCCCGATCACTGTTAATTTTCCATTAGAAATGACTGAACTGAGCTACTCCATGTCTTGTCACAGAAGCAGCTTGGCAGCTTTCATAACTGTGATGGTTTGGCTTCATGTCTCCACAGCAGCATGAGTCAAGTCTTATATTGCATATCTTTACATTTAGTCTTTTGATTTTGACAGAAAGGAGAGAGCTGCAGACAGAAAGTGTATATTTTCAAATCCTGGTGCTTTTTCCTCAGCTGCCGACTGCAGCTGTGAAGAAGAGAAGATTTACTTATTTATTACCTAATCATAGTGGTGCCAGACCCAGACCCCTGTTGTGCAGGTTCAGGGGGCTCGCTGTCGGAAATTTAATTGACTGAACATATCTTTCCAATTACAGGAAACCATCACACTATGGCTAAAAGCAAAACATGAGCACTGCCAAATGATCTGAAATATGATGCATGTCAATAAACTGTTGATATTAAAACAAGAACCATTTAGTTCAGCAATAATATAGACGATTTGTAAAAATTGGCACTATTTGACAAAAATGCACAGACTTTTTTTAATATTAGCCATGCACATTTTCCAAACTACAGAGGAAGTACCTAACATTAGATGGTTGTAGCTATCTTAAACATGTTTACTAATAATCCGTAGCTGCTAACGTTGACTTTCATGAGTGAACTATCAGGGGTGCTTATTGTCACAAATCTAGAGTCAGAGGGCTTTTCACACCTGAGTTTGTACCAAGGTCCATTAAAAAATGTTGGAATTGGTTCTGTCCGTGACGGTGTTCATCTGCCACATTTTTATTATCTTCTGTTATGTGCAATGACAATCATACCGGCCTCTGGTTGCTCTGACTAGTCCACACTATCCACAGTGTTTTCACAGCGTACATAAACCAGGTCATAGTTCAGTTTGATCCACACTGACACCACATCTTGTAATGGGACCAAAGAACCGGCTATTTGATCTGCCCTGTGTTCCAGGAGAGGTACAGTATTATGCCTGAAAATTTGGTTTGAATTAAACTGATGCAGAAATTCTGGACCAAATAAGGTTTGTGTGACAGACCCTCAGGACTCTTTTTTGAGGAAGATCTCCAATGAAAGCAAACAAGTGTAAACTGAGGTCAAATGTAAACAAAAGTGCATATTATGTTTCCATCAAGTGATTTGGAGATAATGAACCAGAGAAATTAGAGCATTTTGTAAAGTGCTTTGTTAACTATTATGCTTTTATCGAGGATGAAACTGTGGAATAATGTCCACACGGGTCATTCCATTCTAATTCTATAAGTTCAACAAGTGGATCCTGCATGACCCCTTCAGATTCAGCTGCTTCAAAAAAATTTTAAAGTTTGACTTGATGTTATGAGACCCAAATGCACAGGGTAGTATGATAATTAGTGTTTTCAACAGAGCTGGTATGTGTCTTTCAAACCTGAAATTTTCATTCATCTACCAATATCACATACAAAGTTATGAGTCTCAAAAATGACAGAAAAAAACAACGTAAATTTGAAGCCCAACATTTCAACCTACCAGTCTACTACAAAAGGTTTGCGCCCAATCAAAGAAAAATTTGATATGGGTTCATTAAATATGTTGTGGATACGGTGATACAAATTTCAGCTGAATCAGAAGAGGTTCCTCAGGACCTTTTCTCAAAAATTTTTGATTTATATGGAATGACACATATGCTTTGTCACTATGTAATATCAGACGTTTCTTGGGGAGACAGGAAAAGTTGATCAGTCATGTGAGTTAATTGTTTGCTATGGCAACATATAGTTGAAAACACATTTCCATTCCCTTTTGGGCTCACTACATTTTTTTCTGAAAAAGGTGGTGTGAGTCTGAGGTACACATCTGTGGAACAAATTACCATTACATATCAGAGACTGTAACAACCACCTAACCTTTAAAAACAAACTTAAATCATGGTTAAAGACAAACTAGTCATACAGTCATTTATAAAACATCTCCTTTTATAAAAATGTGAAATACTGCTTCTTCACTACTTTAATAACAATGTCAGTGGATGTAATAGTTTTATCACTTAAAATGTCCCCAGTTTGTCTGTATAGTGTGTTCCTTGTGTTTTGTTTTATGCACTGCCTCGTCAGCTGTGATATGTTTGTAAATGTGCCTTTTGTTCTTTGTGATTCCTGCCTTTGGACTATGGATGAAATTTAACTATTGTGCTAATTCCGGCATATTTACATTGATGTGCAAAACTGATATGTTGATTAATGTGCACTGCCCTAATTCAATAAAGAAATAAACAAACAAAAACACTTATGGCTAATGTTAATGCTTTTTTTGTAAACATCTAAAACAACACTTAATAAGACATAAAATACATTATGTATCTTATGTGTGTTGTGTTTCTATTAATACATTAATACAGTACATTAATAGAAACACAGCCGCTGTGTATGCAACCACTGTGCATCATCTGCACTTGCTCTGACGTGCACCAGACACCTCAAACTCAGATTCTATTGAAGTGAATGAAAACCATAGACATCCATACACAACACGCTCACAAATAAATACTGTATAAACTCAAACTGTGACTAAACTGATATATTTGCTGCAGAAGAACCATCGTTCAGTTCAGTATGTGGATTTTTTTTTTCGAGAAATGTGATTACCACAAAAATAAAAATCAACCCTGCGGCTGACAAAGGATTCTGATCTAAGTGACGGTGTTTCCAGGATCAACAGAGTCCACTCTAACCAGCAGCAGGTATGTAGCTGCTGAGTCTCAGCTGATCATTAACTCGTCTGCTGTGACGAGCTGAAAATGCTTATGAAGCGTTACTGCAGACAGCAGGAGTGCTGGTGGGTGTTCACAGCCCACACACAATCTACTGTAAGGCTCTTATTTTAGGGTTTTAAAATAACACACACACAAATACGCACATCAGCACACACATTCTGGGCAAACTTGAGGACACTGACAGCGATAAGCTGTGGGACGGTAAATGAAACCCTGTCAGCTGCTGGGAGCTCTGAGACAAGTGTGTGTGTGTGTGGGCGAAGTGTGGATTAAAAACACACTGGTTGTTATTGCTGCCATGGATCGACAGACAAAAGCACATTATATTATACTGAGCTGTGGGAAATAGATGCTGGTGCTCTTACAAAGCATTAAAAGTGATTGCATATTTAATTTCCATTAAGTAAAAAAGACATTTAACTATAATATGAAGAAGCAAGTAGAAATACCATAAACCATAATAGCTCTATAAAAGTGACTTTAATATAGAAAAAGAAATAATGTGAAAAGTCCGTTTTTAATCAGGTAACAAATCCTTGTATGTTGCTTTAATTAAGGCTTGGTTACATCTAATATAACATGATGAGTTTGACATAAGCACCTTGATATAGGACTTGAAGAGACTGGAGATAAAGAAATGGCATAAATAAGACCTGATATTCTGGTTTTATTTATGGCAGTAAACCAAAGAAGTTACTACCTGCTCTTTAAAGGGTGAGTTCAACAAAATGCACAATCATATGAGGCTGTTCAATATGAAAACCTGTTTATAAAAAAAATCTATAGTATGCTCTATTGTTTCACATATTGCATTTAACAAAAGTTTAGACACTACCGGTCAAATGTTGGGACATGGCTCCTCCTTTTGGTTTTTTTTCTTTATTTTTTTCATTCTCAACATGTGCATTAATACTGAAGGCATCCAAACTGTGAAAAAACTTTCCTTCATTAATTTTCTACCCCTTTACCCTCAAAAGGGTCGGGGAGGGTGCTACAGGCCTTCCCAGCTGACTTAGGGTGGGTGGCCAGTTCATTGCAGGGCTGACATATACTCACATTCATACCTATGGGCAATTTAGAGCAGAGTACCCAGGCAGAACATGGGGAGAACATGCAAACTCCACACAGAAGGGCTGGCGTTGGGTTTGAACCCTGGACCCTCTTGCTGTGAGGCACTAGTGCTAACCATTGTATGACCCTGTGAAAGAACATTAAAAAGTTAAACAATTATATACATGTTTTATATTTTAGATTGTCCAAAGAAGTCATATGTAGCTTTGATGACAGCGCTACACACTCATGGTATTCTCTCATCATATTCATAAGGTAGTGTCCTGGAACGGTTTTCAAATCACAGGTGTGTTAATTTATGCTACTTCTTGGTTTGTTAATGTGTTTTAGACCATCAGTTAGTACCACTAGAACTACTGTACAAATATTATGGAAGAAAAGAAGACAATGAAAAGAAGATGGAAAGAAATACTCAGTTAAGGAAAGAGAAAACAAAGTCTCTCATTACTTTTAGGAATGAGTATCGGTTGATACAAAAAATCTCAAGAACTCTGAATGTGTCTGCAAACGCAGTCCAGCCTCAGAAACTATTTACAGCACCTCAGATAGCATTTGATGGTTTGGGCAATTGCACAAAACAAACTGCAAAAGGGCACATATTCAAAGTTTTAAATTTTCAGATTGACTCACCTGCATTTCTTAAAGTAATGATGGGCTGTCTTTTATCTTTATTTAACTATTTCTTGCTGTAATATTATACAATACTTGTAGTAGCACTCAGGGATATTTTCTGTACTCGCCAGAGTTGGGGGTTAATATGCTTGTATATTAAAAGAATACAGATGAAATGATCAAAATCTTAAAGTGAAATGTAACCATGAATCATCCCCAGTTACAGTCAGACATTCTTTACTACAAGTTGAGTCTGATTTTTATGATTTAGATTAATGGTCAGAACAAAAGCTTTACTTTAAATAAAAAGAATAATTTGTACTTTGGACATTTTCTTTCCATTAGTCTGAAAGGTACATATTGAAAGAAAAAAATGCTCAAAATTCAAATTTGATCAATGCATGAAAAGAGAATGTTACTGTGTGTAGTGTCTTACCTCCTTATTCACTGCAGACAATGAGTAATACCTAGCTGAGAATTATTCTCTGTGACAAAATATTGCATGCTTCCATTTCATAATACCTTGTACTCTGTGTTTATCTTGGTGAAAGTAACTAAAAAGTAATCAGTAACTTATTACTCAGAAAGTAATGTTGTAAAGTAACCAAGGAAGCGTCTTCAGTTCTCAGAACCAAAGACGCTCCCTGGATAGGTACTGAAACGTCTTCAAACCAAATTTCCAGTCCTGTTGACAGAAGGAAAACCACACACCTTGGATCCTGTGACCTGGATGACTGAGAATCTTCACAGACATGTGGTAAAATAACTCATTACTTCTGAATGCAAGTAACTAGTAATATGTGGTTTATTTCATTTTAAAAGTCAACCAATCAATCAATCAAACTTTATTTGTATAGCACCAATCATAATCGCTAATTATCTCTAGGCGCTTCACAATTCAAGGCCGAAATCTTATGACTATACAGAGAGTAAACCCAACAGAACCACCGAG
>JAQQAE010005692.1:0-17376 GCA_029823295.1 Pseudamia nigra
ATTCTAGGACAGTAAAAAAAAATCAAAATAAAAAAATAAAAAAGCATGTTCCCCGAGGTCAAACGCGCCCCCCTTGAGCCCCACTATTTGAGAAGCACTGCATTAAGGCCATACTATAGAAATAATTGTGCCTGTAACTTGTTACCTGGAAATACTAGTGATCGTTTCTGCATAACTAAGAATCAGGGCCATGAAATTCAAAACTCAGTACTTCTGCGAAAATTAAAAATTTTCATTCTAATTTTGTGATACTATCAAATTAAACCATATGTCATGAGGCCAGAGCCCATCAGGACTTAGAGGACAATACTACATTATTACTGATATCACAGAAGTGTTATCCCATTATTGCCATATTAACACTAAGCTGTAAAGTGGTGCTGTTATTTTGGTCTGTAATCATTGGTATAGTTGGTCTGTTATTTAGTTTAAACTTCCCTAGCTCAGGTTTGGCCTGTTGTAAAGTGTCACAACCTTCCACAGCATATCTAATTTACTTTATGTATTCACTTGATCATACATTCAGTCGTTCATGCGTTGCTCACAACTAGCTGTTTCAACAATTGCACCAGCCCAGCTTGATAGCCTGCTGCAGCCCAACCAGTGTCCTGCTGAAGCATCCACTTCTCCAGCGGCGTCACCCAAACCTCAGGAAGACACTCAGCCATGCAAAGGTGTGCCCACACGCCTAACCGGACGTCATTTTCCAGGCGTGAGGGACACAGACTCTGACTGCAAGGTGTGCTCGCAAACCAAGAGGAAACGGGCAGAGGAAGACGTGGAGGGGAGGAAGAAACAGAAGATGGAGGAGCAGGAGGATAAAACAGACAAAGAGGTGGAGGGGGTGTGCTCTTATGACGAGAGCAACAGGGAGGGGAAGGAAACAGAGCAGTCTGAGGTGCAGGACTGCAGACCACCAAGAGGAAAAACATCTTATTACTGTAAAACTTGTTCAGGAGAACCCAGTCTCTGTCCTGTGCCCTGCTTTGAACTCTACCACACAAGACTGATCTACAAAACTGCTCCTGAACTGGAAGCACAAGGTGAGCTTTCTGACCTACACCAATAAACCTGTTCACAAATGATCTGTGCAGGGTGTGCGTGAGGTAGTGTTGTAGCCCTCGAGATTGATCTTGGTCTTGTCTCAGTCTGGGACAAAGAGGACTCAGAAATTTATGTCAAGACCACATCTGTAGGATTACCACTACATTTTCATTGTGTTTTCTGATTTATAAACATTAGTACGCTGGATTGAAAAATTATTTTTTCTTTTTTGTTGGTAAATTTCTGATTCTGGTTTCCATAGGCTGTCTCAGGCCGTGTACACACGTAGTCGGGTATCTGGAAAAACAGATATTTTCTCAGGGATTTTTTTGCCTTTAAATCCTATGGACTCTGGTTTGAAATGATTATTTCTAAAAACTGTGGCCAAAGTGGAGATTTTAGAAACCTCCTTTTTAAACAGAGTTTTAGGGTCCCGAGCATCACAGTGCATAATGAAATATGCATCAACTTCAGGTGTGACCTTTGTCTAGGCTGCTATGGAGATCATCATGGATGTTGTGAAAGTAATGCTCAGGTTTATGTGCGTGAAAACACTTTTTGCTTGTTTTTTTTTATAAATGCATACTTGGGAGCAACCCCCCTTCTTTGTCAGTCCACACAAGCAACCTTTACAACATGTTTGCTATATTTACTTCTGAAGAAACAAGCAGGAACAGGAAGTCGCATAGTTTTTTGTTTTTTCCAGGATTCTGATTGCCTAACTTGGCTTTATGCTTCTCTTTACACTGTTGCCTGTAGGGGTGACACGGTTATGATAGTGCTTTACAGTGTATTTATTTAGGTTTGTGTAAATGAAAACAATCTGGTGTGTATGATGTTATTAATGAAAGCAGAGTTATGGAAATATTTGTTTCTATAATTACCCGACTATGTGTATACATGACCTCATCTTGCAAACTCACAGCCAAGAGGCATCATCTCGTGCCTTAAACGATGCCATTGTGTAACATTTGAAAAACTTGCCTTCCATAACCCCTCTGTGTCGTGTTGGAACAATTGGTGATGAATCAATTAGTAGTGGAATGTTAAAATAATGGAACAGCTACAACCCCATATTTGAAAAGTGACCATACAAATTCAATTTAAAATAATGATGCCGTTTTAAAGTTTACTTTGGCTTGTCTTTTATTATAGTAAGGATGAACACAGTATATTTAATATTTTGTCCAGTCAGTGTTATTTCTTTAGAAAATACATTAATTCAACAAGAATACCAACAGAAATAACTCAGACCATTAAGAGCCAAAAATGGTTTAAAATCATCTAAAAACAACATGAGTTTTACTGCTGATGTGAACAGGTATTAACATGATTTGATTCATAAGGATTATTAGAGGTGAGTTTTAGGCTATCAGCAGCTAGGAAGCATTGTGTATCAACACTTTGACATTAAATGCCTCCCAAGAATTGCTGAAATCTTTAAAAATAAAGGTGTAGTGAAGGACTGGATATTCCCCACACTTCCAATGCCTCATATCAGCAGCACAATGTCTAGTATGTGGATATAAGTAAAAGTTTAAGGCACAGAGCATTAAGCTGACATGCACTTGTTCTTGGACTTGGGACGGGACTGAATCATCAATATGTGGGACACAGGATTCCCATATGACTGTTACTACATGATGACTTTAAATGTGTGAACATTAAAAATAAATCTCTGGGGATGATTTTAAGTTATTTTTAGCCTGTAATTGCCCCTGTTCTGTTTGCGTTACAGACCCGAATTCACTGAATGTCGGTGTATTTTCTAGTACAATGGCACTGGCGGGACAAAACACGAAGACCTATTGTGGTCATATAGCCTATAATGAAACACGTCAAAGAAACATTTAAAAATGCACATCATTTTTTAATTGGTGTTTTTCAGATTTGGGCTTGTATTTTGATGGTCAGTAATACATTTCAGTAAACATGGCTAAATTCTCTTGACTCTGATTCTCTTACATGGCAATATTTCTCCAGTTTTTTTTCCTACTGTATGACAGAAAACAGAATATCTCAAGACAAGCCAAACAAACATTTTTTCACCATGTTCCCAGATTTTCTAGACCAAACAATTACTGCATTAATTAAATAGTCATCAGCGACAGTAATTGTTAGTATGTGTGTCCCTTGCAGCTCTCCATCTCGATCCTCTTGTTTTAGGTGGGCTTATCTGCAACCCTAGTGTGGAGTGCTTTAATAACAATGCTGTGATCACATGATGTCTGAAAATACATGAACTGACATCTTAAGAGGGTCGAGTTTGTCACCCAAGTTTTTCTCTCCACAGCCTCCTGAGCCGCTGACGTGGAAGATTTAGTGTCTTCTGGCCTCCTCCGGACAGAACAAACACAACAGCTGCTTGCGTTCACACATACACTACTATCAAGACCTCAGTGTGATTATTTGTGTTTGTCTGATTCGAATGGACCCATGTCAGTTTGATGATTGTCTGGAAATGGACTGTCAGTGCAGTGAAATCGAGCGTTTTATCCATTTTTACAAACTATAGATGGCAGTATTTATGATCCGACTTGTAGGAGATCGGTTTGTTTTTTGTGTTTGGCCACGTGCGCTGTAATGCACCAGAAAACAGACTCCACATTAGTGTTAACAAGACTGGAATAAATAAGCGGCTCACTCGCCTACACAGTACTGTAACATGATGTAATTTTACCTCAAAAGCAGATTCTAATTAGGGAGTTGATATCGTTTAAAACCCATTCATGCATTTTCTGCAAACACTTTTAGTACATGGGTCATGTTACATCATTTGTTTTATTGTCCTCCTCCAATTCCATGATGTGACGTCACACGAAGATGAAATGTGTTTTTTATTCGACTTTGCCACAGCTGTCGTTCAGTCTGCAACCTGATACTTGTGCCTTGCTGCTTGCAAGATGCAGAGACTTCAGAATACTTGCCAAAATACAAGTGAAAATGCACATTTAAAGGGCTGGATGCAGGTAACCATGCTGCTAAACGTGCTTTTACTTTGTAGACCTGACTATGTATTAACTGGATCTTTAGGGTTCCTTTTAAAACGGTGGAGATTTTACGTTGCCATTTTAACCCAGTGACATAGATCTGGATGATGTATTAAAGTTATGGGAGGGCGAAAAGGTGGATGGAAAGTAGTTTGTTAGGAGCAAGTCACATGAAGGTAATGTTTTAAAGGAATTCCATGATATAAATAATGGAAATAAGGGATCTTTAATTCAGGATATAGTGTTCATAAGGACCAGAGGATGGCCTATTACTCATTAAACCCAGATTTGTATGGGTTTTATAAAGAGACGCATCTTAAAAAGAAAACTCCAGCCTGTCTGAGAAATGTCGGGAATAAACGGTGCTACAGTCTCAAATTCCTTACCTGAATGAAGTAAACATGACTTTTCTCACCAGATATATTTGTACTGTGCACTAGGTTTTCATGTTCATGCCTCATGTTAAAGCTAAGTTAAAGTCACTGTACCTGCAGTTTTTTGTGTGTGAAGTTTTTTTTTATAACCTACTGTATGACATCTTACTTCTCTTTTAAGTCTATGCTTTGGTTTTGTTTTATTAATATGATGATCACCTGGGTCAGACTGTGTGAAAATGCTTGTTTTTTGACATAAAATATCTGGAAAGAACTTTGTTTAATGCTGAAAATATGTCAATAAACTGAATTTGAGAGGAAAGATGTGTATTGGGTTGTTTTTTTATCAACCTTAGGCAATAATGTAGTGCCGTGGTGTTTAATGTGGAATCAAATTGTGAACATAGTGTAGATCTTGTAAAATGATTAATAGTAATCAGAGGTGGCAGTACTCAAGTACATTTACTTTACATGTACTTTCATTGTTTTTCCCTTGAATTTTCTTATTTTATTAATTGTGTATTTCTGACTGTAGATGTTTTACAGATTACTTTGTTACAATTTTGATGGAAAAAAATGTAAAAAGAAAAAAACGATCAATTAAATTTTAAAAACTGAGCAAAACAATGAAACAAATTATCAAAAAGAATAAACCAAGCAACAAAATGAGCAGAAATATACCGAAATAACCATGAACACCAGCAAAATACAAAATGAACACAAGGACAAGTGAAGAAAATAGCAAAAAGGAAGACAGTCATTAAGTAAATTAATATAATCAAGAAACTGAGCAAAAAACATAAGCAGCAATATGAGCAAATTGGTTGAAGCAGTCAAAAAGCTTAAGAAATGAGCAAAAAACAAAAATGAACAAATTAAGGAATAACATTAGTAATAAAAGAAAATTAGCAGCAAAAAATGATCAAAATAATCGGAAAGAAAAAAATAACCAACAAAATTAGTAAAACTGAACCTACTCTACAGGTCAGTATGAGAGTGGAAGTATGTGAGTATGTATTGTAGATTATATGTATATTTAACAAGTGCATCTAGTAGATACCAGCACATGGTCACTCATTGTGCAACTGGACTTGTACATATACAGCTATTATATTTTATCTAACTGTTATTTGCTTGATTTGTTAATTGTCTTACTATCTCCTATTTTAACAGCTGGGGGACAAGAGGTAGAAATGAGTTTTTGGCTAAAATCTGCTGTTTACATTTCATGTTCAATGTAGTGTTCATTAACATGCACTGTCCCTTCCAACTAAATAATACATCATTTAAATAAACCAATCATGGGACAACACTGTTTATAAAAAAAAGAACAAAATCACTTAAAAAATGATATAAATAATAATGGAAATAAAAATTTTAAAGGCAGGATACTTTTAGTCTTACTCAGGTACTTATTTTTATGAGTACTCCTTGATTCATTAGAATTATAAAGTAACAATACTTTTACTTCAGTTTTTTTGTGTTTTTGTTTACACACCACTGATATTAATTAACCCTGTAACTGTCTGTTTGATGTGACCTAACATGACTTAATATGGACACAGTATGCAACAAAAATGAACAAAAAAATGAATTACATAATACATAAAATAAACAAAATATAACAATTATAAATAATGAGAAAATTCACTTAAAATATGAAGCACAATGAACTAAGTCTGCAGCAAAATGAACAAATAAGTATAAATTTAAAAAAGCATATAAAAAGCAGCATAAATGAGTTTAAAATATGCAGCAAAATGAAAAAAAATACTGGGCCAAGCAATACAGTGAACCAAATTAAATATGAAAGAAACAAACTAAGCACAAATTGAACAAAAACAAATATATACTGTATATATATATATATATATATATATATATCACACATAATCAACAATGAACTTAAAATATGCAGCAGAATGAAAATAAATGAACAAAAAAGCAATAATATGCACAAAATCGAAGTTAAAATAAGAGAAGCACTAAAATGGTAATATAGATGATTTAACAATCCGCATCATCACATTTAATGATAATAAATACAAAATAATTATGTAATGAAGGGATACAGTTGCCAATAGGAGGCTGAAATGTAGCTCTTACCAACCTTTTGGCTCAACTGATTCTTTTACTGCTGCCCCACCCTCATTTCCTCATTGGATTGAGGACACGCTAATCATCTTGAAGCTTGAAAAATTTAGACCCCGTGCAGTTCAGAAAATAAATTTAATTTAACATGGAGATCCTTCTTGATGTTTCTTGATTCGCCCTCTGCTGCTGTGGTGTTCTGATCCTTGACATTCGCCCTTATTGATGTATTTGTGCTATTTCTAGTCACTTTATTATGATTCAGTTATAAAATAAACAGCACTTGGACAACTATCATTCCATCTATGTATACATACTAATGTTTGTAATTTTGTATCTTATTATTTATTACATGCATGGTACAGAGTGCTGTTACTGTTTATAATGGACATTATTGCTTGAATGACAGCATGTGGTAGGGCAGGGTTATGAAGAAAAAAAATCAATGAGAAGAACTTTAAGAGAAAGAAAATAATTATGGTTAACCAGTAAAAAGTGGCATCGATTTAAACTGCATCATCATACAGTTAAAACAATCATCTATCTGGGCCATTCGTGAAACTTTAATATTTAAACTACTCACAACAGGTTTAAATAAGATTTAAACTCTACAGTATTTTTCAGGCCTTTGAAGTTAAACGTTAAATAAGTAAATGATAAGACACTAGAGATGTCATTTCATATATTTAGTTTTTAAATGCTAAAGTCAAATGTACACATTGTAGGTTTAAATGATCCATTATGAGACAGGATCCATTATCATATTATCTGAAATCTTAATGACAAATCAACATTATCCTTACTGTACTGCACATTTAGCGTTCACCTGACTATTTGCAGAGGTCAAGTCCTCAAGTAAGAGCACTGGTACTTTAGAATTATGACTCATGTAGAAGTCCTCAGACACATAAGTACTTAAGCGAAAAATAAAAAATTATTTCAAGAAAAAGAATTAAATAATTGAAAACTACTCAAGTAGTGATTAAGTTCAAGTAAAATTTATTACAGCATAATATTGATTTCTTCCTTTTTTGTATATTTGTCACACTTACGTAAATGTTTCAGATCTTCAAACAAATTGAAATAATAGATTAAGAAAATAATAAAAAAAACTTTTTCACACAGGGAAATGCATGTTTGGATTTTTTTCCCTCCTAAAAATAAAACCATAGACAGCACTGCATTTTGGTCATTTTTGTTTATTTGAATTTTTTTGTATCATTTTTTGCTTATTTTTTATGTTTGTAAAAATTTGTTAGTTATTTTTGCTGGTTATTACTTATTTTTAAATGTACTTCATTTGTTTTCCCCCCACAGTTGTTGCTTAATTTGTTCACTTTTAGCAATTGTGTTGTGTTGTCTTTTTTGTTCCTTTTTTGCTGATTGTATTATTCACTTCTGTTAAGTTGACTTACTTGATTATTTTTACACACGTTGTGACTTATTTTGTTTTTTTCTAATTATATTTCTTGATTATATTCTTACAAACATTTTTGTTAATGTACTTGATTATTTTCTTCATTTTTGCTGATTTTGTTGTGTTTTGTGTTCATTTGTGCTCATTATGTTTGTTATTTTATAATTTACCTACTGTTAATTTTCTGGATTGTTTAGTTCATTTTGTAAACTCTTGCTCCTTTTGTTTTATTTTATTTATTTACTTTATTTGTTTTTTAAAACTTTGATTAAACCTGTGGTCTCTCCTCAGGTGTATCGCTGCCCTCAGTTCCCGATGCCCCCTCAGAGGAAAATCTAAAGGTGTTCATGGTGCCCGTCCCGGTCCCAGTGTTCATCCCAGTGCCAATGAACATGTACACCCAGCACACGCCTGTTGCCATGCCGATGCCTATGCCTGTACGTCCTCTCCTCGACCTGAAACACAAAAAAATCCAGCCGTTGTCCCAGATGAGATGTTTTCACTCTTCGCTTTCTCCAGGTTCCTGTTCCTGTCATCATCCCACCACAGAAAAAGGATGTGAAAGATGTCTGTGTCCAGTCAGATGTCTTTGCTGAAAAAGATGAAAACCTCAGAGCGATTCCTGTCTCCAGTGAAGGTTGGTATACGTTTATTTCATCACCTCTTTGTTGATTATTTTGTTCATTTTTCCCTCAGTTTTGTTGCTTATGATGCATTTGTTCTTTTTTGTGATTATGCTGTAATTTTTTTCTTTATCTTGTTGTTTTTGTCCATTTTATTTATTATTTTATTAAATTTTGATCCATTTCAATACTTCTTTTTGCCGTTCTTCTGGAATATTTAGTAACTTTTTGGTTCATTTTAGTGATTTTGTTCATTTTTATCCATTTTTTGATTATATTGTCCAGTTTTCTTGGGGGGGCGTCAATACTGATCCAGTGAGCATGAAATCATGCTGACGTTTCAAAAAGAAACCATGGCTTCATCCATTAAAAGTCTTGGATGAGTTAGAATTTGAACAAAATAATCAATCATGCAGACAAAAAGAACGGACAGTGATTTGTCAAAAACACAAAATAAAGAAAAATGAAGGAAATTTCCAAAATTAACTTATAAGTTACAAAATAATAAACAAAAACAACAAAAAGAAGCAGCGAAATGGACCAAAAATGAATAACATAATTACATAATTAATAAAATGGATCAACAAATTCACGAAATCATTAAGATCAAGAACAAGAAGGACCTTGAACACTTTGTGAGCACGATAACTCAAGACAGTAGTTAGGTATGTAACTGTTTCACACTGGTACTATAGGCCAGTTTGAACTCCACACTATCTATTAAAAGTCTTAGATGAGTGTGAATTTAGGTGACCTGACTTCAAGGTCAAAGGTCATATTTTCTGAAAACACTGGAAACGTGATAACTGCAGAAGTAACTTACATAGGCTTTTTGAATTAATACCATATGATTCCTACATTGTTTATGCCACATTCTTCCATTAGTCATAGGACTGAATCCTGGAAGTTCAGCTGAATGTTCAGCCACATTCAGGGAAACGCTAACGTGGTGTCAACCTACACCATGATAATATATTTTCTGATTTCATATTATTACCTATTTTATTTATTTTACTGCCAGGAGGATACCAATATTTTGAAGGTGTTTCTTTGTTCACGGATCATTCACGTCTTCTGTGTGTGCATTCAGGGACATGAGTCATGAGTTGCACCTTTATGAGTTCTTTTTTGTGTCTCCTACAGGCCACCGCACTTATAGTGACACCCTGGACTCGCAGCCAGTCAGTCTTGTTATCAACAAACATGATGAGACCGAGTCAGCTGAGCCGGACAGAAGCACCACCATCAACGAACCTTCTTCTAGTGCCGAGCTCCAACCTCCCTCCTCTCCACTAATGGACTTGGAGAGCGATTTTCCAGCAGGTGAGATATCTTAGGATTCAGTTTCTAAAACCTATCTAGCAGCAAACATATAGTCTTTCACTCACCTGTGTTTTGTCTGTAGAATCTCTGCATCAGACGCCATCTGCACTACAGCAGGGAGTGAAGAAAGCCAGAGAGAGTTACCCCCTTAGAAAAAAGGTACAACTCCACTCACTGAACAGGAGTCTCTTCTCCAAACTGCTGAGTCTTACGCTGATATTTTTGTTTTTATGATGTGCTGCTTTCATGCACTGGAGACATTTGTCTGCTGTGGTTTGCACGTGTTTTTAAAAGAAAAGATCAGAGGGTGCCATGAGGGTGGATTTTTACTCCCATCCCTTCTCAGTCCCATGATAAAATAACAAGTCCTGTCAGAAAAATGTCTCCTCTCACCCTGCTTCTGTGTTGGGGAGACGTGGGATAGAGTAGAGAACTCTGTTCATTTGACTATATCTCCAAAGTCCCTGAACCCAAACTAACCAAACTTGGCTGCTAGGTAGCCTGGGCAGGGAGAAATATTACTATGGCAACCACCACCTAATTTACGTATTAATTAGGTAAATAATTAGGTAATTCAAAAAAGCTGTTTTGACCTATAATGCTACAACTACAGTGCCCTCTGAAAGGAACAGTGAGGCCAATTCCTTTATTTTTGCTGTAACTGATGAATATGAGACAAAAGATAAGTATTTCAGCTTCTATTTCAAGATATTTACATCAAAATCAGTTAAAGAACTTAGAACAGGGGTCTCAAACTCGTGCCATGAAGGGCCGAGACCCTGCAGGTTTTCTATTCAACCAGTCACTAAGCAGGTGATTTCACTGATGAGCAATCGGGGGAGGAGCTAATCAGTAAAATCTGCCTGTTTGAGACTGGTTGGAGTGAAAACCTGCAGGGTCTCAGCCCTCCATGGCACGAGTTTGAGACCCCTGACTTAGAAGATAGCACCTTTTGTTTGAACAACCCATTTTTCAAGTGAGCAATATTATTGGAACATATTATTGGACTGACAGGTGTGTTTTGCTGCCCAGTTTTGTCGTATTACACTGATTATTCAAACAATAAATAGCACTGAGTGTCTCCTCTCAGTTTCAGCTTTAGGTTTGGCCTGTGCAGACTGCATTTATAGTTAACAGGTATAACCTACATGAAGACCAGAGAGCTGTCTATGGGATTAAAGCAAGCAATTTTGAAGCTGAGAGAAGATGGGAAATCAATCAGAGCCATTGCACAAATATTGGCCATAGCCAGTACAATCATTTGGAATGTCTGAAGAAGAAAGAAACCACTGGTGATACTGAGCAACAGACGTCAAACCGGTAGACCATGGAAACCATCAGTAGCTGATGACAGAAACATTGTGAGAACTGTGAAGAAAACCTAAAGCAACTGTCAGGGACATCACCAGCAACCTCCAGAGGACAGGAGTGAAGGAATCACAATCCACCGTTCACAGAAGACTTCAGGAACAAAAGTACAGACGCTACACCAGAAGATGCAAACCACTCATTAACAATAAGAACAGGAAGGACAGATTGGAATTTGCCAAAAAGTACAGAGACGAGCCTGAAAAGTTCTGGGACAAAGGTTATGGACTGATGAGACAAAGATGGACCTTTATCAAAGTGATGGAAAGACTAAAGTGTGGAGAAAAATTATCTGCTCACTATCCCAAACATAAGCTCATCTGTGAAACACAGAGAAGGTAATGTCATGATTTGCATGGCTTCTTCTGGGACGGGTCATTAATCCTTATTGATGATGTAACACATGATGGCAGCAGCAAAATGGACTCGGAAATAGTGATTGACCGATATGGGTTTTTTCAGGGCCGATACCGATTATTAGTAGTTAAGGAGGCCAATAACCGATATCTGAAGCTGATATCGGGGCGGCTGTGGCTCAGTAGGTAGAGCAGGTTGTCCAGGAGCCAAAGGGTTAGCAGTTCAAATCCCGGCTTCTCATGTCCACAGGCCGAAGTGTCCTTGAACAAGACACTGAACCCCACATTGCTCCCAGTGAGTGTCACTGGTGTATGAATGTGTGTGTGGCTGGGTGAATGGACAGCAGTGTAAAGCGCTTTGAGTGCCGTAGGGTAGAAAGGCGCTAAATAAGTGCAAGACCATTTACCATATTTATTTGCAGTAAAAATGTAAATGCGAGCTAATGTTATGGTATAAACTAATTAGCCTCCACTTTAGCGTGCTTCCCTGCAATAAGACAAGTGAACTGAGTTTTTCACGAGCTGTTTCTCAATCACACACACATGCTTTTACTATCACGGGCTGTTTGTCGATATTATCAGGAGCTTTCTTTCAAGTAATTTACAGACATGTCGGGAGGTACGTAAGAGGTATGGGAGGTACTTTAGCGGCAGCTAATGTTTACTCTGCTCTATTCTGCTACACACTGTAATGTTAGTGGTAGTAGTGAGATATAGAGCACTGGGATGTTTATTACAATTTTGGGAGAGTTTTTTGGGAGAGTTTTCTGCATTTACCTTTGACACATATGTTTGCTCTCCAGAGCTTGTCCACACGAGAAAATGTTACCTTTCTGCCGTGACACACACGGCTTACACATACTGTGGCTTGCTTAACCAATCAGATGGCACCATGGGCAGAATAATGCTGAAGAGAGAAGTGGCAGGAGAGAGAGAGAGAGAGAGAGAGAGAGGGGCGGCCGAGCCGACATAACCCAGTTTTTAATTGATATTAGCCAGTCGGATTAAAAAAAAAACACAGATACCGATTCTTGACTTTGTATCAGAACTGATAACACACCATGCATCCATTGATCACATGCACATTTTACATACACACCCCAAGTCTCTCTGACCTTTGCTTGTTAATGTGTAAAACTGTCTGCTAAATGTGCAATAAGAGGGTTTTTTTTCTGTGTTCATAATTTTGCTCACTTATGAGCTCAATTCTGAAAACTGTGCTTTTTTCTCTCTCTTCCTAGTGTATCTACCCCCCATCCCACCTTTCTCCCCCAACTGTATGATGCAAGCTCAGCTTGTTACCGTATGTGAATTTCCCCTTTTTTGTGGGATCAATAAAGGATATCTATCTATCTGTCTGTCTGTCTATCTATCTATCAAAATTCCAAATATTGATGCCGATAATCGGCCCAGCCTATAATCGGTCGACCTCTACTCAGAAGTCTACAGAAAGATTTTGGGTCTGCACATTTAAAGAGAGATGCAACCAAACTGATTATGAGATCCTTCATCATGCAGCAATACAACGACCCAAAACACACTGCTATAACAACCAAGGAGTTCATCAGGGGAAAGAAGTGGAAGGTTTTAGACTAGACAAGTCAATCTCTAGACTTAACCCCTATTGAACATGCATTTTACCTGCTGAACAGGAGACTGAAGGGAGAAACCCCCCAAAACAAACAACAACTGAAAGAGACTGTGGTGAAAGCCTGGAAAAGCATCACAAAAGAAGAACGTGAAAGTTAGGTGATGCCAATGGGTTGCAGGCTTCATGCAGTTATTGCAAGTAAAGGATTTACAACTAAATATTATAAAGTATTATTCACTTTAACATATTTGTTCCTATACTTTTGCTCACCTAAAATTTTGGTGTTTTCGCTACAAGCAATGCTATCTTCTAAGTTCTTTCACCGATTTTGATGTGAATACCTGGAAATAGAAGCTGAAATACTGATCTTTTGTCTCATATTCATTGTTTGATGTCAAACCCTAATGTTTTCAGAGTACAGCAAAACTAGAGGAATTGGCCTTGCTGTTCGAATACTTTCAGAGGGCACTGTATAGTGAGAGAAAAATTTTAATACATGTTAAATTAGACTCTCTCATCAAATGACCTTGACCTTGACTGTTCAGTGAGGCCAATGCAGAAGTAACTTTAAGTTGTAATCTCACCGCTTGGCCGCTGGAGAACCAATCGTCCAGTTCCAAAAAGCTTTTTTCCCATAGAGATACATTGGATTTCAATCTGAAAATACTATGCGAATAAATTTTTTCATGGGTCATCATGGTCTCAAATGTTTTATTTGGACCCTCTAATAAGTAACGTGGTGGTCCATCTTTAACTTTTGCTTCATTATTAAGATATTACAGCAAATAATCCAACAAATCACTGCCATGCTGGGGTTTGATTGGCATATCGCTATAGTAACAGCTTGCTTGTGAAGTCGGACCAATTCAGACCTTTGTATCTTCTATTTATTTAATATGTACATAGTTATACATGAGATATGCTCAACTGCAGCTGTGGGTAAGTGTTTACACTAACAACACAGTAATATGACTCTGTGTGACCTGCGTGGTGAAGTTTTACCGTATCAGTAAGCTAGCGGCTAATATTAGCTTCCCATGAGTCCCCTGGCATAAACTCTTCATAAGCCCTGCTGCTCTTCGTCCAAATATAGTTTGGACAAAGAGCAGCAGGCTGTTTTTGGCTTCATGCTGTTTTTGGCTTCAATATACCGTCCAGGAAGTGACAAGTTGATTGGCCTCAAAACGGCCCTTCAGAAACTAATGGTCACTTTTTCCAGTAATATATGCAGTCCAGTAATATATACAGTCTATGGTTACACCTTATAATTCACAAAATAGATGGTTTTCAGCCATTTGTCAGATTATTTATCAGATTTATTCATAGTAGAGCTTTCCTCTCTTGCCACAATGTGATAAATAAAGAAATGTACTCAAATCCCATGGGAATCTCAAAAAAAAAAAATAAGCCTCTGGTGCACAATTGACCTCATCTGTCTTTTCAGAGTCGACGACACGGCGGGTTCACAAGTCGCAGTTCAGCTGTGACTCCTTCCACCTCCAAGCTGAACCACCTGTATGGGGTCAAAGCCTGGAGGACCTGGGTCGAACAACACAACAAACAACAGCCAGAAGGTGACCCTCATTTGCAGATCTTTTCTGATTCTCTGCCTTCCCTACTCTTCCTGTTTTTTCACCACAGCGTTGCATTTTTCCTCCATTTATAGCAAATCCATTCAACATCAAAGAGGACATCCTTCAGTGTGACTCTGCTGAGCTGAGCTTTGCTTTGTGTCACTTCATCCGAGAAGTGCGACGACCCAACGGAGAGGTGTACAGCCCAGACAGCATCTTCTACCTCTGTCTGGGAATACAGCAGGTAGATTTAAATGACAACATATGCAGTATATTTCAGACAGCCGTCATTTTGTTCATACCTTAAAATGAACAGGTCAGATATCCATAGGGTCAGTTTTGATATTTAACCACAATATCATTCCTGCTATGTGGAGATACACAGTTGCAGATACCAGTAATGACCCTTTAACTGATCACAATGAATTTTTGACATTTAAAAGTACATTATTTATATGATTTGTCATTTTGTGTATCTGATATTAAATGATGATAGTTTCAGATATCCAGTGGGAATTATATTGCCGATATCTCCACTGCTTTTGTCTCTCCTCTGTCCACTAACACCAACCGGTTGAGGCCGGTGTTCTGCTGGTGGTTTTTCTCCTTTGTTAAAGGAAGGAAGGAATTGGACTGAATTGAATTGAACAGTGGTGAATATCTGAAATTGAAAGGACAGTACACAATAATGGGAAGAGTGACACCATTTGTCACATAAAGAATGATAATGTACAAATCCATCTTCTACCCCTTAATCCTCACAAGGGTGGTGGTGGTGGGGGGGGTGCTGGAGCCTATCCCAGCTGACTCACATTCATGCCTATGGACAATTTAGAGTGACCAATTCACATGTAAGCTCCACACAGAAAGGGCCCGCCTCCCGGCATTGGGATCGAACCAAGGACCTTCTAGCTTTGAGGCACGAGTGCCATCCATTGCACCACTGTGTCGCCCATTAATGTACAGATGACCAAGAATATTTATTGAGACATCATTATCATGTGCAACAGCTACATATATACGATGAAGACAAACCAAAGTCAAGCTCATACTGCAACGAGAGCGGGGAGCGTTGTGATGAGGAGAAGATCAATTGTTTTGCTTCCATCCATCATCTTCCGTTTACCCTGCTCAGGGTCACGGGGACAGCAGCCTAAGCAGAGAAGCCCAGACTTCCCTCTCCACAGCCATCTCCTCCAGCTCCTCCCCCAGACTCAGCAAAACAGCTGCTTATTACAACCGTTTGAAGAAAATTCAGTCTGACTTCACCATGATCTGCAAAAGAGGAGGCAGGACACACATTTCACTTCCACATTTCAGTGGTTTAGTCGTTATTTCCAAAGCTAAGAAGGTTGTTTCTATTTGAAGACGCACATGTTCAGTATATCCAGTGGACTGATTAAATGTGAAAATGAGCTTTTACCATTTTTCAGAATTATTCAGTGTTTTACACATAGTTTTGACCGATACAGTCAAAGATGTAGATATAATTAAAAACAATATCTGCTAGTAGGAATGTTATCCAGACTATATTGCATTTCTTTAACTGAATGAGGAAATGCTATTATGGATCTATTTTATCTCTTTACTATCTTATTTTCTTATTTAATGTCCCTTTTTTGTCTTACTTTATTACCATTGCCTTTTAATTATTAGTGTTTTTAGATATGCTGCTGCCAACCCAGAGTACTGTGTTTCATTTCAGTGTGTTACATATGGAAATGATAATAAACTCTTTCTTATTTCTTCTCTCTGAAATGTAATTACAGGGAGGACTGAGGTTCATTAAATCCTAAAACCACAGGTCTCAATTTGTTCCAGTGTTTTCCTCTTTTCCTGCTTTGATTGACTCTGTGTTTTCCTCCTCTCCATCCTTGTCACCGGTCAGTATCTCTTCCTGAATGGCCGAATAGAGAACATCTTCACCGACCAGCTGTACAGTCACTTCTCCTCTGCCATCACAGAGATGCTGCTACTTTGGAGACCTAAACCCCTGCCCAGTGGTATGATCACCGACCTTCATGTCACGCATTGAAAAAAAAAACAAACTAATATATTTAACACATTCAGCCGTGTTCCCCTTTCTCGGTGCAGGTGCCATCATCTTGTCTCGCGTGGAGGAGTCCTACCTGTGGGAGTGTAAGCAGCTAGGAGCCTATTCACCTATTGTGCTGCTTAATACGCTGCTCTTCTTCTGCACCAAGAACTTCCACTTCAGTACTCCGCAGCAGCACCAGAGCCTCTCATTCGCCAGCTTCACCATGTCATCCAGACACTGCAGCCGAGCTGGCAAAGTCCACTACCTCCACTTCCACAGAGGGAGCACGTCCACCCACCAAGATGCAGGTGAGGTGTCAGAGATAACACTGCCCTGCGTCATAACATCAAAATAGGCTTGATTTGACCTAATTTGTTGGTGATGAGTTGAAAACTAATAGAAAAATAACAGTCAGCCATAATATTATGACCATTAACTGTCGAAGCGGTCATAAAGTTGATTATATGGTGCTAGTGACTTTATGTCAGTGGACGGATATATTAGGCAGCATGGCGTGTGGTTTTTCTTTCATCGACTGGACTGGAAATTTGGTTGAAGACGTTTCGCCACCCATCCGGGAAGCTTCT
>JAQQAE010005693.1:0-17375 GCA_029823295.1 Pseudamia nigra
TCTTCAATCTGGCTTTATCAGTTGTTTTATAATGACTATATGCATTTCAATAAAAGCCTGTCAAGGTCACTGGCATACTTTTAAACATATATTCTACTTACACGAACTGAGTCTGTAATGCTAAAATATCAATGTAAATGATATTAGAGGCAGTGTATGGCAACAGAGAGTCATCCATAAATCAGTGATATGATCAACAGGAAGGTTAGGTACTTTACTGCAGAGGGAAGCTGTGTGTAGAAACACCTCAGAATGCTCACTCAGCAGATCAGAAATCAAATTACATCAGTGAGCTTCATGTACAAGCGTCCTGATAAAAGAGCTGCAGTATACGTGTAAACGTAAGGTAGAACGAGTGTCCTGTAAAAAAAAATATCCAACCTGGCAGAATTAATAAAGTAATTTTTTTTTTAAATCAACAAAATAATCAGGAAAATGACCAAAAATTGTTGATAAAATTAATGAAATTATCTGCCCAGTGAACAGTAATGAGATACTGAAGAATTAAAATAATGTAGATGATGCGAAAAATGAAATGTATTAATTATAATTAACTAATGAACAAATTAAACAACTATGAGAAATTGAAAAAAAATAATCCGCGAAATGATCAAAAATGAACATTAACTGTAGTGTAATCTGTTATAATTCAGTCAAAACTTTGCATTACTGCAGTAACAGCTACTGCAAATCTAAAAAGAAAAATCCAACATCTAATGCATTTATGGTAAATGATTTTTACTTTTTATTTTTATTTTTTGTCAGTTAGATACTTCATGACCCACTCAAAACAAGCTGTGACCAACTTTTTGACCCCATCGCACCAGTTGAGAACCACTGTTTTAAAGCTGCTCTCTTGCTCTCTTGCTGTAGCAACAGCATGCAACAGCCATTAGCTTGTAACATGAATTAATTACAGTGAATACTACCTGATTCCAGCTTAACAAAAGCATGTACCAACCTTCCGTATTAAACCTTATGTAATAAATAGTGTTATTAAGAAAAGGCTGTGTAACAAACAAGACATTCTATTTAGATAAATTTTTCATCAGAAAAGTAAGTTCTAATCCGATGGTTTTTTTTTTTTTTTTTTCCAATAAATCATTTTGGTATGTGTGTAAAATAGCTTGCATGAATAAAAGCGGCTTCAAAACTCTTGGAAACAGTGCAGATGTATGGCTGGCAGAGGGCCGTCCTCTTCAGAAGCACGTTCTGCAGCCCATCTTTAGTTCTCAAGCTACACTGTATGATTGATGTCATTTGGTGGCGTCAGTGACAGCTTAATTTGGTGTAGAGTACGGGCCTGCTGAATGGAAAAAGCAACCTAAATGGAACTAAATCCTTGACATACAGATATGAGTAAGATGTTACCGCCACAGAGACCCCAAGATGGATTTAACGGTCCACCAACTGTAGAGGCTGCATGATCTGGATGTGTATGTGCATAATCAAAAGAGTGACAGCACGTGTAGACCGTTGTTCCATCAAGGAAAATTAAGCCTGCATTTTATCACATCCACCGCATGAGGTAACTAAATATGTACTGAACATTCATAGTGTACTGGAAACAGGGAAATCCCTGATCACTGTCAATATGATGAGGCCTTTAGCCTGTAACATCCTACTGTATATGTAAAGGCGGGTAGTACTCAAGTACAGCTACTCCTTTGCATGTACTTGAGTAGTTCTTCCTCAGAAAATGTACAGTACTTCTGAGCTTAGCTATTTTGCTAAATACTTCTTATTCTTAATTATATCATAAAATAGTGTACTTCTACTCAGTTACATTTGATCACAGCTCAATGAGTAGAAGTAAAAAAGTTTGAAATAAAGAAAAAAAATCAATCAAATGTTCTAAATGAACAAAATTATCAAGGAAATCAACAAAATGAATACTGTATACTGTATTAAGCAACAAAAAGGGCAATAATATGCAACATTGATCACCAAAATGAACAAAGTAAGTAAGACATGAACAAAAATGCAACTAAATTACAGAATGAACATGAGATGAACAAAATAATCTGGAAAATTAACAAAGTTGCATAAAGTAGTCAAGTAAATTCTAAAATATAAAACATATCAAGCACAAATGAACAATAAATCCCAGAACTTGCACTAAAAATCAACAAAAAAGCAAGAAAATGATCAAAACAATCAAATAAATGAACAAAATTAGCAACAAAAGCTCATCAAAAACAAAATAAGCAACAAAGTGATTAAACATCATCAGAAGAGTAACGTACAAAACAGAAATACCTGTTTGAACACAGTATACTGTATCCTGTTATAATATATGTATGCGTACTTCTGCTTCCATTAGTCATTAGAAGTATAAGGTAACAATATTTTTACTTGAGCACTGTTTCTGTTTTCTCTACCCACCACTGCCTATATGTCAACAGCAGCACATTTACTTGATTTTGTCAGAATGTAATATACTGTGCATGTTTATACAGTAGACAGAAGAACTCAGAGAAGTTTCATTAGGAGTCAGTTTTGGAGAGCTATTAAAAAAGACCTCCATAGTAGCAGTAAAAAATGAACAAAAACAATCAGAGAGCAGTGTGTTCCCAAAGAGGACAGAAGAGGACACAGCTCAATAAGTAAATTGGAATAAAGCCCAAAGGCCCAAAACTTCTTATGGATAAACCAACATTAGCAATATGAAGGTGAAATGGTGACATACCACCATAAGGGCATTATCATTTATATGAGCATTATTTATTGCTTCAGATATTTGCATTTAAAGGACAGCCTGTATCTAAAATACACTTAAATGTAATAATACAATACAACTGATGTGCTGTATAAACAGTAAATATTGGCAGGACACGCAGAAGACACAAAGTCACATGAGCAACTATAGACGGTGATGTTTTGAATTGTACAAACTGTAAATAGTCCAAAATAAATTTGAAATGAAAGTGTAGGAAAGGAAGCCTTTGAATGTAATTGTATGTGAAAATATACTTAGGTTATAGGTATAATGTGTAACATTTGAGAAGAAATGTACATGTGCTAATGGTTTGTATGAACAAAATGTAATGTGCCTAAAAATGAGAAATTTCCTTGGCTCCCTGCATCCATGATAATAGCCTGCCTGGGTCAGATTATAAATGAAAAACTAACGGGATGATATTTATGCAGGTGCCCAACAGCCTCATGAACATTCATGAAGTTTATGTGCATTTTCATCCTTAGATAGAGGTAGATAGTACTAGATAGTTTCAGTAGTTATTTTAGATGTGTCCAATGTGCATCTCTATAAGAAGGTGCATCTGTGCCTCAGTCCATGTATGTATATTATCACACAAACGGTTTGGCAGAATGTTACTACGATGAAACAACACATAGCGCATCACGTTCATTTTCATGTAAAGATGAATTGAAATGACTTTAGTGGTCAAAAGTCAAGTCACCGTGGCTTCATTTCTGTTCATTCTTATGACTGTGAAGTCAATACATTTAAGGACTGGTAGAGGGATTGGTGCAAATGTTTACTTGGACTTAACAACTGATTAGATTTTGGTGGCCAAAGGTCAAAATTCAAGGTCATTATAAGAACTCAAATAATTGCGTGAACAAATTATGATGCAAGGGTAGTGGAAACATCAGACACATGTGACTGAACCTGTGTTTCTTCAGTTAAGTTTGACATCTGTGAAAACATGGCGATTGCATCTCTTTGGCCCGTCTACACTTTACAACAGTACCTTACATTTATTCATGACCTGCTGTTCAGGCAAAACAGACTCCAACATACATTTACCGTGCTTTACCTCAAAGAAGATAGTTTCACATTTTTGTAGAAATGTTTTGATTGATAACATACTGGACTACTTTGGCCACAAATAAGTGTAGTTAGCTTAGCTTAGCTCTGTTAAATATTAACCAGACACCAAATAGACTAGATAGCTTAGCTCATAATAAGTTCATTACAGTGATTTTCTTATTTTATTTTCTTATTATTATTTTATTTTTATTTTATTATTTTATCCTCAGGTTGCCTGATATGAAACTGCTGCTGCTTAGTATGGGTCATTTATCATCTTTTGAAGTCTATATACATGTAATATTGAATGTTTACTAAAGCCACCATAGATTGTTGACTATGTTTCTCATCTTCATGCTAAACTGAGCTAATTGGCTGTAGCTTAAAATAATCTCCTTGTGAAATTCATCTCTACGTGTTGTCAAGTGATTTCCGATGAATGTCTGAAAACATGAAAATGTGACACAATTGAAAATAAACTGCAATAATGTTATCATTGTGACTTTTTGTCTGCTGATATGCCTGATAACCTGATAAGCTTAAGTCAGTCTGTTAACTATAGCAGGGATTACAAATCAAAACAAAATGTGACCCTGCTTAAAGCATTTAATGTATCAAGAATATTTGCAAGTTGTCATCAAATGTCATAGAACCAAGAAACTTATTGAAAACAACAACCTGGTAGGAAAAAGGTAGAATATATTCTGTCAAAACTGCTAAAGCTCAAGCTATTCTGCTCATTTCTCAATATCCAGTCAATGAAGCACTAGACTAGAGTAACATTGTGTTGCTGTATATGCATAACATAGAAGCTAACCTTACTGGCTTTGTGGTGCTTTTCTAAAAGCAGGGTATATATACATTTTCTTAAACTACCATAACTACATACAGTACATACACAATTCTCTACATGGTGACCTGTTAACACAAGCTGCCATTGTCACTTTAGCTTGAAAACTTTTCTCGTTTAATCTTTACATCAACAGAAAAATAAGGGTTATGGAAAAGTGGCTCTTCTACATTTAGAGAAAAAAGATTAAAAATGAATTAGAAAAGGAAACATATTCATGAAAGCTGAAAAACTGGTTTCTGAGAAAGTAATTGCTGGAGATTTCAGTGCATTCATAATGAGCTATCACACTCTGAAGGCAACACATTGAGTTAGCATGGCTATTCATCTGCTTTTCACAAGGAAGCAAAGTTCCACGTGCCCGGGCCCAGCCGTGCAGAACTGGACCTCCAGCCCATTTGTACAAAGTAAGACGTAGAAAGATAAAAGCCAGTTTTCAGTAGTAACACAGTCCAAGTGTTTTGCATAGCATTTGGCTTTGCTGTACTGTTCAACACAATCTATTGTAGGGGAAAATATAAATGCCAAATGCCAAAATGGTAAATTGTCAGAATATGGCTAAAAGTGTGTTGATATTTGGCATGAATCAAACAGTTCAAAGTCAAAAGTCAAATAGTATTGTGGGTAAGGCTGGGTGATATAGTGATAAAATAAAATGTGTTGTTTTGATTATCATTATAATGTACAGTGTTCTCTTATGATCTGTGTTGATTTATCTTGTGTTGTCAGACAAAACATTTGTTTTATTTTATTAGTTTATTTATGGACAATGTAATGATAAAAAACAGGGTAAAACCACAAATTACCCTCTGGTTTCTTCAAGCAGGCCTCAAAATCAGCCTTTAAACTAATTTGACATTTTTGATATGAAGTGATATAAAATGTTTATCATGACAACATTTTGGCCATGTCACCCAGCCCGATTAAAATAGTAAATTTACGAACTCAAGGCAAACATGGCAACATTTTCCTGAAGCGACAGACATGCAGTGTAACACAATGAGTCATACCTAAAAAACACATCTATGATACAAGGACTAAGTGCTTGGCATTGAACTGATTGCGTTCCAGTTATGAAATCCTGGAGGAGGATGAGTTTACACAGCTCCTTTAATCACTGGTTCCCTGTTGAGATACGTGGCCCAGTAGACCAGGTTGAAGGTCCCAAACAGTACTGGGAACACTATCCTGGACATCTTGTCAATCTTGCTCACGCTGTTGTAAGTCTTTTTGGGATCTGGAGCCTTAGTTTCCGTGGGCTTGAGCTGAACAGCTGTGCTATTAGAAATGGTAGAGATGGATGCATCCTTTGTAAGGTTGGCTGTGTAATTGACGCCTGTCGAACAGGTGTTGTTTGGCTTTTTAGAAAGAGCCAAAGGGTCCTTCTTCTGTGGAGGGGGGAGAGAAATGCATTGATTGAGTGCAGACAAAGGTGTAACCACAAAAGATGCTGAACACATACTGAACACTGCAAAACCAAGGAACAATAAACACTGCCCAGTAAAAGCTGAAAGTAGGAATCGGTATACTGTAGTATTCTGCATAAACCCAAAGATAACACAGTTTTTGTCATACAGTTCGCTTCTGTGAGTGCTACAGCAACAGACATTAGTTTAGTGCACTGTTGTTGCAATTTTGCATAATTTTGACACAATTTCCACTGAGTTGTCAACAGTCCAGTGTCTGTGTGCATATGACGAACAGAAGGCCAAAGATTAATTCCTGTATGCAATTTGTTTACATTCTACTTTGCTGTTGCAAATTTTCAATGTGTGCATCAAAATGTTTGACTAGTTCTAGTGTTTTTGTTACTTCTGTTTCCAGCATTTTAGCAATTCAACACTGTTGTGACCATGGAAGAGGCAGTAAAAAAGGCAATTCATGACAGATTTTTGTAAACTTGGCCCTCGAGACATGAAATTGATATTTAAATCATGAGCTGAACTGCTGTTTTAACACGTACAGTCCTATAAATTTTGCATGAATGTACGGCACATTAGCAGGTTAATCTTAACCCATATGTGACAATTCCACATTGTTGCTAATGTTACACTGACAGGCCACTTATTGTAAGTAAGAAACAGGAACAGTCCTGTGGTAAGTCCTCACAGCTACAGTAGAGCAGTATGTCAAGAAGCAAATATGTTTTACTGAACAGAAGCTTCAGATGTCTGATTCATTAGGTGACAGAACTATCAGTCACATCTGTCAATCAATGACCACACAGCACACAGCAAGCCTTCATATTAGACCCAAAATCTTATAAATGGAGAAATAATTTCCAACAAAGACACCATTATATTGATTTGGAGACTTAAAAAAGTGATTGAGACCAAGGAAAAAAATTCTTGAGAGTGAATGAGAGTCAAGACTTTTTGGAGAAACAATTGAGTGGCCATCAGTGCTCTTGCATTTCAAGATACATCTGAATAGGCTTCAATTTTCTTTTGGTTGACGCAGAGGAATCAAAAACCGATGAACATTCAGTGGTGCATTTAAGTGCTTTAGGGCCACAGTCACATACAGTACGGCGTGTACACACCTTGGGCTGCTGGGTCTCCATCGCCTTTTTTCCATCCCAGGCCCAGCTTCTCTTGGTGAAGTAGTTCACTGTGGCAAATTCAATGAGGGCAGAGAAGACAAAGGCATAGCATACTGCGATGAACCAGTCCATGGCTGTAGCATAAGCCACTTTAGGCAACGAGTTTCGAGCGCTGATGCTCAGAGTGGTCATGGTTAGCACTGTAGTCACACCTAGTGAGAAAATAAAAACTGGGTCAGTTTTACCAACCACACTTACTGTTCTGTTTTTATTCCACCAGATTAAGTCATAGAAAAACGAGAGCACATTTCAGAGCATTATAGACAGATTGTGCAACATCAGGCTATACATGCATTAGCAGGCTCTTATCATGTACTTTCGTTTGTCATTTGAGTTGCTAGAAACACTGATTCATAAATGATATTAAATGTTGTACCAAAAAAATGTCAGGCATTTCCAAACTTATTTGACCCACTAATACATCTGTGCATTCCACACTCACCAAAAACAGTGCGTGCTGGCACAGATTCTCGATTGAGCCAAAAGGAAACCTGGGACAGGATGACAGTCATGAAGCACGGCATGTAGGTCTGGATGACGAAGTAGCCAATCTTCCTCTTCAGGTAAAAGTGAGCCATCATCACAGTGTACTGGCCTGGAGGAAAGCAACAAAACAAATGGGGCATTATTCAAAGGTTCCAGGTGTCCCATGACCTCTGTGCCTTTAACATCTGTGTCCTTATCTTGGTTTTTAGTATACAGTATTTAGGATTTGGGTTATTCCATGTAAAATTAACAAATTGTGAGAAGAGTTGCAACACACGCTCTTCTGATTTATCTGATTTTTTAGCACACTATCTACAACATATCTAATGAACCCATACCAATTTTTTTCTATGAACAAGTGAAAAGTTTTTGAGTTATAAATTTTTGAAGTTGACGGGATAGGCTGAAATTTGTTGCTTCGAATTCGTGTCATTTTTTAAGTAGGGTTTTCAACAGAAGTGGTATGTTTTTCATCCCTGAAATTTTTTGTTCATCTACCTCTATCATATACAAAGTTATGAGGACTCAAAAATGGCAGATTTCAAGGTGAAAACTTCAAATTCAAAATTTCAATTTGAATTTCAAGTTTTCACCCGGTTAAAGAAAATATTGGCATAGGTTAATTCCATATGTTATAAATACTGTAAGAAAACTTTCAGCTGAATTGGAAGAGATCACGCTGGAGCAACTTGTTGAACTTACCGTATTTTCTAGATTACACGTCGGGTTTTTTTCCATAGTCTGGCTGGGGGGGCGACAAATACACCAGAGCGACTTGTACATTAATAATTTCGAGCATTGGTTGTTTGTCACACTGACAGCCGCTAGGGGTCGCTCTAGGCTTGGTACCTGCATCTGCCACATCGGTATTACTGACAATTTAAAATGTAGACATTACCGGTAACAACCATACCTGCCATCAGCTTAACACCGAACATGTCGATGCCTTCACTTACTCGGTGAGGCAGGGAGGCGAGCTGCAAGCGCGCGGCCGGGCGCACGTTCTCCGAACAAATGCGACCTCTTCTCCAGAGCGACTAATGCACGTTTTTCTCTTCTTCATTATGCATTTTTTGGCTTGTGTGACTAACATTCCGGAGCGACATATCACCCGGAAAATACGGTATATGGAATGACCCATTCACTGAAAGTATAGATTCACTGAATTTATAGATTGTAATGTATTGTGATGCTTTAAACAAAGCAATGTACTGTATTGTGGTTGTGTATGTAACTAGAGGTTGTTTTATTGCGCACAGTCACACGGTAGCCGCTGCAAAAGGAGGCCACCGAATAACATAATTTTTAGTGTTTATTCAAGGACTTTTATTGTTCAATCGAGTAGTGCCACCAATCCCAGAAGATGACAGAATGGAGATTCTACAGTGGTCAATAATGTAATTAAACTTCAAGAAAATCAGTTCAGGCAAGTTGGAGTTGTTGCTTCTTTTCTTGAAACAAGCAGTAGCAATAATCATGCCACGCTTCAAGTAAACTAATTCAGCCATTTTCAAGATATTTTTTCATTACAAGCAGTAGCGCCCCCTATTGAAAAGTGGTCAATAAACACGGCATGTTTCAAGTAAATTGGTTTCGCTGGTGTCAATCAATCAAGTGTTTTCTTCAAAACCACCAGTGCTAAATATCCCAAAAGTTAACAGGAGGAAGATATTAAAGTGATCAATAAACTTTTGAGTGTTGAGTTTATTTAAGTTAAAACTGTGTTTCCTATGAGAATATTACCATGTCTGGCTGTCTGTGATGCATTTTGTTTCATAGAGGTGACCCCAACAAGGAAGCAACAGGTTTTTAACAATGAAAAGAAACTGGGAAAATGTGTTTTTCAAGGGCATCCTGGTGAACAGCACAAATAGAACATTCATACATTTCGAAACACAATCACCGTTACGTAAACGTCTGCAGGTGAATTGCAGTGTATGTGCAGGTGAAAATAAGAGCCCTGCACATAAATTGCACCAGACAAGCTTCCGGATTAGACAGACAACCCCTAGAAATGAAAGATGAAGCCTTGAAAAACAGGTTGGTGGGGAAGTCATCATATCCTGTTAACTAACTGAAGATTGCATTTGAAGGATTTTTTTTCTCAAAAATCCTGTCGAGCCATGGAGTCTGATAAACTATAGAAAATCCACAGATGACTGCTGCTTTCTCCTGGCAAAATCGGATTTTTCAGTCTCACTAATCCCTTGTCACAATCTGCATCCTGTATAACTCTCCTGCTCTCCCTCTGTCTCTCTCTCTCTCTCGCTCGCTGTCTCTCTCTTTCTCTCTCCCTCTGTGTGTGACTGTGTGTACGTGAGTCCATCTTCTGTCAGGCCAGGCCACGCTTGATTGAGGGACATACATGCTTTAGTCTGAGCTGGAATACTAAAACAGACCTGGATCAGCAGTGATTACAAGCAGGTGCACAGATGACTGAAGTAGACAGGGGCTGAGACGGACTAGAGGCAAAAAGTTTGGATGGTCTGTGCGATGCAGGGACAAGCATCATGTCCTTAATACGACAGGCACCTGTGCCACCTGCGCTCCGAGGACAATCAGCCAGAAGCCGGCTGGACGCCACTCACATCTGACCCCCTGCTGGGCTTGGACGTGGATGGAAATCTCCAAGACGTAAAAATGCGATTGTGGTGGATTTTACTGTTTGGTTTCTGGAGCGTCTGTGGTGAACTGCCTTTCATAGCAGAGAACAACGCTGCCATGTTAGTCAACTGGTGAGTAAAGACTTGAAACAGAGTTAAACCATCTGTTGCCACTTTCTACCTCAACCTGACAGCGTTGATGTGTGTAATATGAAATGACCAAGGGTGCCTATCATTTCAATTCAAATTCCTGTGTCTATATTTCCACTCTCATCACCTTAACCTGTGAGGTCAAAGGTCATATATAACCAGTGTGAGCACACTCACCACTGAGCTATTCTTGGCTTGTTAAAGAGGGCTTGTACCTCAGATTAGCAATGCTAATTAAGGCCATGCAGGATCCATGTGTCCTCAATTATGAACTGAACTGAGTGAGGTGTTGCAACAAGTAGAGAAAAATACAGCAATCCGCATGTTCATTTCAACTTGTTGACTGATTCTGATAGAGCTGTAGGAATATTAAGAATCACAGTGTATGTTTTATGATGACTGTCATAAATACTGTACATTTAAGTACCGGTAATAAATTATAGGCAACAGCAAGAGGCAGACAGTTGTAATCTACCTTCAACAGTCCGTATATATCTCTATATCTTTAAATTAGATTTGATGGTGAATTCTTCATGGTGGTCATCCTGAAGCAGTATTACGGAAAAACTACAGCTCTGATTTGCATCAAATTTGGTGGAGGCGTGTAGCATGGGAAGGGAAAGAACAGTTTTCATGGGGTTTGGGTTAAGATAAGGGTTTAAGGTAAAAATAACTAGACGTGCATTCTATATTTTGTTGACTTGTGCACTTCTATCAAATCAAAGCACACAAGAAAGCTGTAATTTATTCACTGTAATGATTTAATGTGGCCAGTTGTCAGTGTTGCTGTAACTAGTATTAATATTTAATGATAATATTTATTGTAGCTCTTTCACTATCATGAAATGACATAATGGGAATCTTTTTCATCTTTGGCTATAAAATGCTATCTTTAGATGTCAGGTGGCTGTACTGAACATTATATGCTGTTGTTTTAAATAAGAGACATGGAGCAGCAGAAACTATTGAGCCTTAGAAGTCCATGTAAAGTGAATTTGAACATTCTAAACACATTTCTGAAAACATGAAAAGATGATGATGTAGACAACAGCATCATTCTGAACTGGAGCCATACTCAGAATAACCCCCTCCCCTAACACTGTATCACTGTATTGGCAGTGGTTGTCTCACTTGAATGCAACTGGGTTAACTGGGGAAAAAAAATTAAAAATGGGCAACAAAGGGGCGATAGTTGAGTTTAACACTGTGAGTATATCAGCGTGCCTTCAGTTTGGAGAAGCCCACAGGGGTCCACCAATGGAGCCAACTATAAAAAGAGGATTTCACTCTCCTAAAAAAGAACCAGTAGCCATTTAAGAACATACTGCCCTTTTCAACAACTCCCATGCTCTGTAAGATAAAAATTACTGTTTTGTCAAATGTGTCTGGTGGCTTTGAGATTAGGAATATCAACAGGTTTAGTTTCTTGTTGGAAATGGCTATGTCACTAAAATGGTAAACATATTAAATATATCCATGCACCTTCAACCAAAAAAACTGCTTAGAAAGACAAGTACAAAATATATATAATTTGGCACAGGGCTTTAGCTACACATTTTGTGTCACTATTGAAAAAGTATGTTCATAATGTTTTTGTTCAGCCTTTTGGAAATTATTTTTTTACAAACCTACTTTCCAAGTTTTTAATTATGTGCATTTGTTTGGGTGGTTAATAACATATTTTACTGTACAAGGAGAGAGAGTCAAACAGCAATATACAGTAGTGCGTAGGAATGTAAATTATCCCCATATGATAAACATGTTGCATTGGATGGTTCGCAATTGTTCACAGCCATTGTCCCTGGTGGGATTCTCTCAGCGTCAGAGTAGGGTCTTCCACCAGCAGGACTGGATTTTCTCCAGGTGACTGAGCATAAAAAGCACTGTTGCATACAGTACTTAAGAGTAAATGTGTAGTTTCAGTACATTATCCAGTCTTTTCAGGATAAAACAACGATCTCATGTATACATTACAGATATTGGAACGCCCCCGTCATAAAATCACTACCAACAAGCAGCAAAAATGTATTATCATTCTTCTTTACATAACAGAATTAAGCAGATGCTGCTCGGTCCCCACGTGTCTCCACACCGGCAGCCAATCCCTGAGAAGTGACGTCACTCAGTAAAAGCACAACTGATGGGCCTGCATACGGATTAACCCTACAGACCCAATGGCTCAGACCACGGATAAGTGATTTTTTTTTTGCCCCCCCTTCACTTCTCTATGCTTCCCCAGAGACAGCTGGCTATGTGTGGGAGGTATTCTCAAATCCTTGTGATTCATTCATTGTCTCTATCCAGTTTGATCTGAAAACATTTTCTTCACACAACATCTTTGCATGGCACACGCTGTAATAATGCAGAGCTCAATAATAGAGTGGAAGTGGGAGCTTAAGTTGTGGCTCTGAGTGAACTACTACTGTCTGACGGGAACAGAGAAAATAACTGAGTGATGTTAAAACCAAACACAAAAAACCCACTAGGCTACAAAGCAGCATGAAGGCTCAGTCACATGCAGTAAGAATTCATATGCTTTACATAATTACAAGGATTGTACCAAAACTAACACAAAAGTAGGCATAACTTTTTTAAAAAGTGATATCAGTTGTTCAAATTGAACACAGTAGAGCAACTCCTCCATACAGAGGTACTAGTGATGCATTTGGGCAACAATTGAACCTAAACTTTCTGATCCCCTCAGTCTGTATGTGTAACAGGCTCACTCTGGTTTGACTCATCAGTTGGTCACAATTCATGAAACAAAAAAAAAAGATTTTTTTAGCCCCCTATACAAAGTTATTCTAACAGCAATTCTCACAGCAATTTGAACAACCTTAAAGGTCCCATGCTGTGAAAATGTATGTTTATTGGTTTTGGGGGTTTATATAGTGTAAGGTATAAAATAAAAGTTGTAGAAAATACGAATGTGTTTAGTACTGTCAGTCCTGTAAAACCCTCACAGAAAGATAGCCTCCATGAAAAACAAGCAACCTTGAATTTGTGTAACTTGAAAAATGGGACATCAAAAGTGGGAACCAGTCACAGTCCAGGTAAAATACATCGGTCCTGCCCCACAACCCAGGAGTTCATTTAAAATTTACACAGTAAACCAGCCTGTCATTGGAAAGCTAAAACTAGTCCCGCCCCCATGAGCCAGATCCCAATGTGCTTCGCAATTTCTTTTTGACAAAACTGACCATGAAAAATGTCTTATTCTATGTTTAGCGTAGCATCCTGTCAGATTAAGATGAGTTCCAAAGATGCATTTGGAAAACAAAGGAAAAACAAAATAAAAAACCATTTTTTTTATTCAACACCTGTACAGAAATGTTTAATAGACACATAAACCATTCATATCTGCTTATGTATCACAATATGGAGCCTTTAATACAATGTGACTGTCTCTTTTGTATTACTTTTGGTACAACTGTCATGTTTTACAAGTATCTTTGTTGCTCTCAGAGGTAGACTTGCGCATCGATGTAAGACTCTGCTACAGTAAATGCAGATGCACTCATTCATACTGTAGGTTTCAAAAGCAGAGGCTCTGAAATGAAATATGAATATGTTCAGGGAACGCGTGTCAAACACACGACGTGCCAGAGGGGAGAGGTCACTCCAATGTATTTGTCGCTCCCATTGCCAGACTGCGCAAAAAACCGCGACTTTCAATCCAGAAAATACGGTAACCTGCATATCATAGCATTCTAATATATTTAACACTTTAAATGTCAAAGATAATGAGGTGTATAAGAATAAAGAGTAAATTTCTTAACTTGAAATAATGCTGCGCAGGTCAAAAAAAATCAAACACAGACAAATGATCAACAAAATGAACAAAATATTCAATGTGAGTAACATAAATAAATGAATAATGACAAAAATGGACTACTAAACAAAATTATCATAATTCTGTCCATATTTGGTTCATAATCAAAAAAATGAACACAGTGGCCAACAATGTTCAACACAATTAACAGAAAAAATAAATAAAATGTAGTCAAAAATATTCAAAATGATAAACAAATGGGAACCCAGTAAAAAAAAAACTTTGCCTCGCTGTCCTTCAAAAAAAAATGAAAGGTGTCAGATACCGTAGTTGTGTAGTGTACCGTATCTCAACTAGTTTCTCCTTTTGTCCCACATTTTCCACATTTATACAATTAAAACCAGGCTAGTGTAATTTTTATGAGTTAGCAAACATTATATGAGTATAGTTTGAAGAATATATGCACAAATTTTTGTTGCAGCATTGAAATTCAGAAAACAAAATTTAAAAATGTGGAACAAAATGTACAAAAATGATTACATTTTTAAAGAAAATAATGAACAAAATGAGCCACAGAAATGAACAAAAATGAACCAATAATTATGAAAATGGGCAAATTTGAACAAAGTAATAAGCCAGAACAAAATATCAACAAAGTGAACAAAACAACCTAGACATAACAAAACTGAAAACTGAACAAAAAAACATCCAAATTAACAAAATAATTAAGAAATGTGTTTCAGTGTTTTGCTTATGTTGCTCATTTTGTCTATTTTTCTTCTTCATTTTACTTCTTACTTTGTTCACATTTTTCATTATTTTGTTTATTTTTCTTCATTTTCTTGGCTGTTTAGTTCATTTTTGCATCTGATTTTCTCCGCTTTTATTCATCATCATCTTTTTATTTTTGCTTGGCTTTTTGCCTTACAATGTCTTTATAATTACTGTTAATTTGTCTTTGAAGTGTAACATGACTGATTCAAGACCATAGACTGCATATATAACTGGACAAAGTGACTGTGACATCACCCATTAGTTTCCGAAGGGCCATTGTTAGGCCAATCGAGTTGTTACTTCCTGGACGGCATCTTGGAGCCAAAAACAGGATGTAACATATTTGGACAAACGGCAGTGGGGCTTATGAAGTGTTCATGCCAGGGGACTCATGGGAAGCTAATATTAGGTGCTACTTATTGACATGGTAAAACTTCACCACGCAGTGTCAAACAAAGTCATATTACGGTGTTGTTAGTGTAAGGGTTTACATTTACTCACAGCTGCAGTTATGTATAACTACGAACATATTGAATAAATAGAAGATACAAAGGTCCAAATCGGTCCGACTTCGCTATAGCAAGCTGCTACTATAGCGACATGTCAATCAAACCCCCGCAAGGCACTGAATTGTTGGATTATTTGCTGTAATATCTTAACAAAGCAAAGAGTTAAAGATGGAGCATTGCATTACTTATTAGATTGTCCAAATAAAACGTTTGAGACTATAATGACCCATGAAAAAAATTTATTTGCTTAGTATTTTCAGACAGAAGTCCAATGTATGGGAAAAAAAAGCTTCTTGGAGCCGGACAATCGATTCCCCAGTGGCCAAGCAGTAGGATTACAACGTAAAGTTACTTCAACATTAGCCTCACTGAACAGCCCCGGTCGTTGCCCCTTGGTCAAGATATGTTATCACAAAATAAATGAAATGACACATGGTTCAATTCTAGTCTTAACTCAAATTTGACCAAATGTAATGTCAAGTTACTGCATTTTGTCTTGCAGGGAAGTACAGGATGGTACTACAGTAAGTGTTTCTTGTTCCACCACTGCAGACCTATCTATTAGTGATCAATAAAGATTGATTGATTGATTGATTGATTGACTGATTGATTGATTGATCAGTCTGCGGCAGGGAGCAAGGACCAGGGCAGAAATAACTTAAAGTTGTAATACTGCCAGCAGCCACTGGGGCACCGGTCATTGGCCCTGACAAATAATCTGACTTACTGCATTGTTGGGCTCTGATTGACAGGTCTTTTTGACAGCTCAGCTGACTGGTGGAGTTAGACCTTCATAGCTTTTGTTAATTTATCAACAAGCTATGAAATGTTCATTTGTTTTGTTAATTTAATAGAACATTACACATCCTGTTTTGGCTCCAAAATGTCATTCAGAAAGTGACAATGCAATTGGCCTCAAATCAGCATCACACTTAGTCTGTCCAATAAAATATAATGTCTCTGAACTGCTGTTGAATCTTGCCGTGCTGTACCTCTGCTGGTGTAGATGTCCTCTGTCCCTGCGGTCTGACCAATCAGGTGGTACTGGTTGAGTCTGGAACCATCCTCCGCCACCTCAACAGATCTGGCTGCTCCCAGAGTCCATGTATAGACCACCTCCGACACTGGATACGCATCTAAGACAACACAGGCAGACAAACTTCATTTATGTCTCACTTACAAGAATGTGTCTAATTCAGCAACACTGCATCAAATGCAACACGCTTTTAATTTAAATGCATCTTTTGGAGTAAGTACAGTAAATGTATCACGGGAGGTGGATCAATACTGAATCGCTCATCTCAATGGTTACAACTGTTTACAGATAAATCAAGTAACTGTCTACTGTAACTGTCAGTACAACAGTAATAAGCAGGGAAAGCAAAAGATAAAAAGCAAAGATAAAACCTATAACACTTTGTACATTATTAGCAATAGAACTTCATAGAAAGATGTGACAAAGCCAGAAAGATGGTCCGCATAGACATCCATCAAACTTATTGTCTGTGCATAATAATCCACTAATTTAAGGTATTTAATTGTGTGACAAAAAAACACAATAATATTCCTCACATCTTTGTATACTCTTATTGTTATATAAATTATGATATTTATATTATATTCTACTCTTTCTGTATTTTACTTTAATAACATAATGCTGATAGTGTAAAAAATGTTATTTTACCCTACATGCTGCTTGTCCAAATACCACAATCTGTTCTTGGATATACAGTGCCTTGTGAAAGTATTCGGCCCCCTTGAACTTTTCAACCTTTCACCACATTTCAGGCTTCAAACATAAAGATATAAAATTGTAATTTTTTGTCAAGAATCAACAACAATTAGGACACAATC
>JAQQAE010005694.1:0-17372 GCA_029823295.1 Pseudamia nigra
GTCACTTCCGGTTCCAACCTCCGAGTAAACACTTTGTTTGTGGAAAAAAAAGTTAAAGCAAAAAAAAGGATGAATATAAAAACTGTCACAGGGACATTCCATGTCTGTTCAATAAATGATGTTTAAAGTGCCGTGACTAATACATCCATGGACATATACCCACAGAGTTTTAAACTCTGTGTCCTTTTAACATGTTTCGTTTGAGACTGACTGCAGTAAATGAGACTGACACGTTACACACTGTGCAACGGTCCACGACCACATGTGAACTGAGGACAGTGTGGTTGATGGTCAGCGCCTCAGCCTCGAGGACACCAACCCTCCGACTATAAATCATTTTTAATAAGTAGCTTAACTTTCCTCTTCACTTGACTGATATTTGTAATGTGAGCCATACTTGTGCTTCTGGGCCTGCTTTACATCTCAAAGTTTTCCAGCCTCTTTTTTTTTCTTTTTCGGAACCTCTTTTTCACTCTCAGTCGAAAGCTTTCACAAATGAACAATTTGAACATCAAACTTTGAATATTCACTCTGTGCATTAAAGTGGACTCGAGAACAATAAGCTCCTCTCTTTGGAATAGAGTCAGTGTAATAGAGAACAGACACAAAGCAGCTTTCAACACGCCATGTGCACACTAATGTGTTCTTAATTAGGAGCAAGTGTATTATGAAGAATACCACAATGGAGGAGAATCAAGGCTAATGTCCCCTCTCTAAATACAGACCTTTAATTTTTTCCATCTATGCATAGGACTAATAATGTAGATTTCTTTGGATTTAGAGTAAAGGATTTTGTGGCATTTTTACCCTTATTATATGTGCAGATATTCATTTTTGAGTGGACAGTGCAATATTTTTATTTATTCAAAAAAAAACTAGTAATAAAATAAACAAAACTGAAAAAAGACAATCAAGAAAATATATAAGTAATGAATACATGACAAAAATGAACAGAAATGACCCAAATCATAAGGGAAGGTTAAAAAAAATGAGCACAGTAATACAGGAAATGGACCCAAAACACAATAATCAATTCAATTTACAATAAACAAAAGTAATCAAGAAAATAAATAAAAAATATGCAACTTAATCACAGAAACACATAAGAAATTACCCTAATAATAAAGAAATTGAACACAAAGGAACCAAATTATGGGGAAACATATGAACACATCAAGAAAAAAGTCAAGAAAAGCTCATAGATCTTAGCAATCAAAAATCATGAAAAATAAACAAATTGAAGAAGAGAATGTAGAAAAAAGAAAAAAATAATGACCATAGAATCAGAATCAGAATGTTCTTTTATTACCATGTATGCAAACACATAAAAATGATGCAGCAGCCGTCCGTGGCGTCTCATACAGCTGGGGAAAAGTGTGTATACAATAGGAAAGAGAGAAAAAAAAGCACAGTTCCCAGAAGAACCAAAATAATGAAGAAAATGTAGAAAAGGGAAAAAAAATGAATAAAATCACCACCAATGAACAAAGTAACAATGTAGAAAAATTTAAAATAATGGACAGAATGTACACAAATGGGCAAAAATTGAGGAAAATGACCACAATAATGAAGAATGTGGAAAAAAAGAACAAAGAAATGAAAAAAATTGTGAAAAGTAACACAAATGAACAAATGAATTAATAAAAGTGACAAAAATATACAAAATTATCAAAACATTAATGAACAATGATCAAATTGAACCAAATTATTACATAAAAGAACAAATAACTGTACATACTGGATCGCTGTACTTTCCTGCAATGGTGGAAATGAATGCCACCAGAAGCAAAAAACGAACAAATGGTTTTCTTAACTATAACTTAACATGTTTAGTCTGAAAAATTCTGACCACAAATATCCTGTGTGAAGTCAGACAGGAAGATGTGTTGTTATGACAAGAAATGTAGACCTGTGGCGTCCGCCGCATCTGACCATGGCCTTGTCCTGATCACAGCGTTTGCCCACTGGACGAGCACATGTGTTGTTTTTTTGTGCATTTGCATGTACGATGCCGGCTGTTGTTAATGGTAGCGGGTAGTGATTAGACACGGGGACACTCCAACCATAAACCTCAATATATTCCAAATCTAGTGTAGACCTTTGGGAAGCTGTTACCATGTTGCTTCCCAAGTAGTGGCTTCGGTATTTTAAATGAATGAAGGGTTAGTGTGATTAAAATACACTGGGACACTTCCTGCAGAGTGTTATTGCCAGAACAAATTTGCAGTTACAGTTAAACAAGTTTGCCAGATTTACCAAAATAAACAACATGCTGTATGAACTGAATGCATTAAGTCAAATGCTTTACAGAAAAAAAAACCAAAAACATAAGCAATGCAAGGCTGTGTGTGCCTTGTGCTAAGTCTCCAAGGACTTTTTTACTCCCGGGGCTTGAGAAATTGTTTTTCCGCACCTTATGCTGTTTGCACCCAGGGTTCGGTACATTCAGTGGAGCGTGACAGCTGTTGTCAAATCCAGACGGACTCCTGGAAAGCAGTGTCAGTTCCACCTTAAAACAGTAGTCTGGGCTTCACTTCAGTCAAACTGCAGTGAGGTCCCCTGGTAGTTCACACTAGACACCCTTCTGTTCCACACATACACCAACATGTGACAGAAGTAATGACACTTCATCCGTATATGTACATTACCAGACTGGGATTTCTTTACTTTTAATAGAACATATCTAAAATGTGAAAGGACACATATGGAGATACAGTATGTTGTAATAAAAAAAGCCTGACCATGTTTTATATTTTAGATGGTCCAAAGTAGCCACATTTAGCTTCAATGAGTATTGCATTTTCTAATCATTTACAAGGTGCTTTGTCAAGAGTTTTTTTTGTAAATAAGACATTGTGGAAAAATAAAGTCGGTGTGCTTTTTAACATAATTCATGTTCCTGGGCCCTAAAATAATGTTGCAGTATCAAAACAGGGACAGTTCAGGGACAAACAGTGCACAGAGCTTTTCTAATCCTCTGCGGAATCTGCCTGAAAACCCACAGTTTAACTTCTCCCTCACACGTGATGTCACATCTCCTGTCAAACACCTCAATTCAATTCAATTCAATCTTTATTTGTATAGTGCCAATGATAATCGCCGATTATCTCTAGGTGCTTCCCAATTCGAGGCCGAGACCTCACAACTATACAGAGAGTAAACCCAACAGAACCACCGAGAGCAAGCCAAAGGTGACGGGGGGAGGAAAAACTTCTTCCAACAGAAGAGAAAAACCTCCAGCAGAACCAGCGGCTCAGGGTAGGCAGCCATCTGCCTCCACCGGTTGGGGTTAGTGGACAGAGGAGAGACAAAAGAAAAGAGTAGAGATAGAAAAACAAACACAGACACTGGGTGACGTCCACAGACACTGGACCGGTCCAGAACCAGCAAACACCTCAGCCTGGCCTATGCCCCATTCGCCTGAACTCAGGTCAGCTCTCAGCATGGGACACTTCAAACCAGTCCCTACCTGTCTCTTGTCTCATTTGCGTAAGCCACACCATGTGAACTCTGATTGGTCCACGGTACTCCAATCAGAATGAGGGCAGGTAGAGTCCAAAACACATTCAGAGAAGAGAAAAGCATTCAGCAAAGAGAACAACACTGAGAGGGATTTTGAAGCTTAAAATTCCATTTATATCTTCTTTTGGCTCCAGAAACTTTGAATATTATACCATATAATGCACAATATGTGTTTTTTTAATATGCTTTAGTCTCTCAATTGTCTTGTATTGAAAAAGAGTGGGTCAATAGCCCTATTAGTGCTATTACAACTACTGTACTAATTCAGTTTAATTCAATTCAATTTGTATAGTGCCTAACATAATGGAGCATTATCTTTAGGTGCATCAGCTTCAAAGACTATATGGAGAGCAAACTCAACAGAACCTACAAGCACAAGTCTAGAGCGACCGGGAAGGAAAAAACCTTCAACAGAAGAGAAAACCGGCTGCAGAACAGGGCTCTGGGTGGGCAGGTATCGGCCAGCTACAACAACAAACAACACAGATACAGACCCTATGAAACTATCAAACTAGAAGCAGATAATCAAACTAAAATCAATTTTACAATAAAAGAGAGAAATCAATCCAAAATAAAACTGCCACCCTTATCCTAATCTGTGCCCCAGCCTGGCCAACACATTGGCACTTAGGGGACACATTCAAAGTTCTTTAGATTTTCAGATTGACTGAAATTCATTTCTGAAAGTAATGCAGGACTATGTTTTCTCTTTACTTACTGTAACTCTTCCTTGCCCTAACATGGATTTTTACAGTTGTTGTAGTAACACTAGTATGTCACTCGTATCCGCCCGCTTCTGCACAAGACAACTGAGGACCTAATGGTGTGTTCCGTTTACCTCAGAACTCAGAGGTTGGAACTGGGAGTGACGTACAGTAACCACTGAGCTGATCACGTTCCAGCTGCGAAGTCAGAAAAACATGGATATGTGCCGGAAGGCCATTGTTGCAAGTAGCAGCCACACTGAATTGTAAAGTTTCTCCGACTTTCTCCGACTTTGGAATTCTGATGTGAGGAGGCATTCCACTTGAAATTGACTAGGAACTCAGACATTCCAACTTCCGAGGACAATTACACCATAAAGCACATTAAAAAGGCAACAAATGCCACAAATTTACACTTGACAAGGTACTGTACATGTGAATTTACAACCGATGTGAGTAAATTACCCTGTGGAGTTTATGTTGTGGGTTGTTTTATTTCTTTTACCATATAATGTAATATCATAGGTGCTCTTTCACAGTTTGGATGCCTTCAATATGAATGTACAATGATGAAAATCATAAAAATACAGTAAAAACACTGAAGGAGAAGGTGTCTCCAAACTTGACTTAAGTGTTATTTTAAGTTAAAAACATCACCCTCAAGGCGGAAAAACTTTACATCCAGCTTCTTTTTTTCAGTTTCTTTTTGCATGTCCAGTTTCATTTGTCTCATGTTTGTTTTTCTTTTCCGTTTTGTCTCTCCAACATTGAGTGGTGATCAAGATAGACACAGCGTAATCTCCTGTCTAATCTGTTAATCCCATTAATTATCACACAGCTATTATTCTGCGCAACCATAATCCACCTGAGAGACCCACAGCAAACATAATATACTTCTTCTGATATACACTGGTGCTCACAAAGAAGCGCACAGCAGCAGCTCGTGGTAATGGATGTATGCTGTAGGCTTTGTTTGTATTAAATTATGCTGCAAACAGTGTTGTGGAAATAACCTTGAGAGGTAGAAATTTAGTTTAGCTGACAGAGGTGGTTAAGATACAACAGAGACACAATGATAGTTTGTAGCTGTATGAATATAACCAAACTCTTACAGTAATACTAAATACCTATGCAAAATATTATGATTGATTTTAAAACGATAACCCTCTGACGCCATTTTTGCAAATTTCAGTTTTTATGATCAAAATTTATTTTGTTGTTTTCACTCTGATCGTTTGTACATTTCCACATACAGTATTAATATTTTTAATCAAAGTTCAAAATTTTAACCTCAGCTCTCATCAAATACTTTTGTACCACATTTTACATGCACTTGTACAATTGAGGACCAAATTTGATACGTTGACTTCCACTCAAATTATTATTTTTTGGATCTGGCTTAATTTAGGCATTGTTAATATGATACAGTACATACATCTACCATCCCAATGTGAGCTTCTGGGTTGAAAATTAAATAATTTGACGTTTGACATGAATTTTCTTATTTTACCACTATGGTACCTGCCACCAGGGCTCTTTTAAAATAATTTATTGAATTTTTATAGCACTTTTGGATGAGGGAACCGTTTTGGGCATTAATGGTACATGTGTCATATTTTTTAAAGTGGTGACAGAAGGTTAAAGAATTCCTGCATAATCTGGCCTGGTCCCACATTAGAGTGATGTTGTCACCGTACTCTACCTGATGTACCTGGTCTGACAAAGGTCTTAAAAATCCCACGGACAGATTTTAAATCCAGACGTGATTGGGTCTTTGCAGTCACGGCTCAAAAATTCAGACGAATCCATTGTTTTTTATGATTCTTCACTGTGTGATTGTAAGAGCATGTATCGTACATGTGGTTGTGACATGTCTGCTGAGGCTCTTGTGGACTGTTTGTGAGTCATTTTATGTTTGTTTGAATTAAAAGTGCTGTACAGATTAGGGGGTTGTTGCATTGTGTTGTATTATGTATTGTGTGTTATGTTGGAGCTGGTCAAAGACAAACTTCTGTTGCTTGTGACAGACAATAAAGGATTATCTTATGTTATCTTATCTAAATCTTATTTAATGAGGAAAAGTAAAAAAAATAGGGTTATTCCACCAAATATCGAATATTCCTAGGTTAAAACAGTGTTGTGTTGTTTAAAACTAAATGTGACCTTATTTTCTTTGCACTATTTGCATCTGAAAGTACATATTTTTTATTTTGACCATTAGTCATGTTCTATAAATAAATGCTCTAAATGACAATGTTTTTATTTGGAATTTGGGACAAAATGTTGTCTGTAGTTTATAGAATAAAAGAAAAATGTTCATTTTACTCAGACACATAGTACCTATAAATAGCACAATCAAAGAATAGGTCTTTATTTTTTCCGGTGTTTTTAATTCTTCCCACCTTGATGATGGCACATGGAAGTACAGTACTTTTCAGACACTTCTACGTATGTCATGAAGTGTGTAGAAGAAAACAACCTCCTCTCATCTAATCAGGGTTGAGTTGTTCACTGTCATTGATTCTACCAAACCTCTTGCATTTTTCAACAGGTGAACTGAAACAACCAGATTGCTCTGTTGAATAATGTGTGACATTGATTTCACCTGTTTAATCCACTGTCTCAATCTCTCAGTTTGTCTTTTTCAATTCACAGCAATGCACATGTATAAAACACCATAAGCTGCACAGTCATTATTAGTAACTTAAAAAAAATAGAAAAATCAGCAGTTTTAAAGGCACTTCAGGGCTTCAGTTCCTGTATATCAGTGAGAAAAATAACTGAAAACTTTCTAAATGCGCACTTAAACAGATGTAATTTTTTTTTAGTCAGGTCCTTCATTGGTGGTAATTAAAACTGAAAGTACTTTGTGCAGTTGTCTCTGGTTCTCTGTTGTCCTGATGTTCCTGAACTGCACCTTTTTCTCACTCGTACACATTCAGACACTAATTGCTGGACTCCGAGGCTGTTTCTGACATTCTGACAGGCTCCTTTTGGAGAGTGGCGTTAGACTTAGAACGGGGAAAATTATACTTTAATGCACCAAACTACTAAAACTACAGGTAGGTCCTAGCTTGCCAACATTAACGGTATGATTTCTGTTTCAAGTGCATCAAAGTTCTTCAGTAGCGTTATCTGAAGACTGTTTGAGCAGCCACATTTGAACAGGCAGTTCAACAGGTCAGGTCCACCGGCACCAGCAAACATGGAGGTCTCAGTTGTGGCTCGGGAGCAAGGTTTACAAATCAATACAGCAGAAGGAATACACTTTACTCAGACAACATTTCATTTTGTGATGCTACAGTGAGGATGAAGGGCTGAAATGTATCTAGAAATGTCAACAGAGGCCACTTGCAGCAGCAGCAGCCTGTGCACAATGCTTTCTCTTATGTAGTCAGTCCGGGTATTAATTGTAGTCTTATTACATCAGTCTTGTTGCTGAATTTTTGTAATTATCAATATACACTACCGGTCAAAAGTTTTAGAATACCCCAATTTTTCCAGTTTTTTGTTGAAATTCAAGCAGCTCAAGTCCAATGAATAGCTTGAAATATTGCAAAGATAAGTGTTGAACCACCTGAAGCCTTGAAAGTTGGTGCTACCAATTCCTAGATGTGTCCCAAGTTTTCTTGCTCAGTGTCAACCCCTCTGTCTGGATGAAAGCAGTGTTGGAACACACTGTGGTACTATAACCTCGTGAGCATTATTTGAACAATATTGCACTGCAGAAAACATTGTATTGCTATAGACATGGCAAGTAAAAGGTAATTAACAATGGAAGAGAGACAGACCATCGTAACAAGTTTCCTTGTCTCAGAAACTGGGCAAACACTGACAGGAAGAGGTCTGACAGACTCAAAGTCACAACAGAATCAGAGGACAAGTTTCTGAGAGTCAACAGCTTGCGTGATAGGTGGCTCAAAGGACACCAGCTTCAAGTACAGCTTAATAGTGGACGCAGTAAGAAAGTCTCCGTTTCAGCTCTGAAGAGATGACTTTGAGGTGCAGCTTTGACAGGCCGAGTTGTAGCAAGAAGGTTATTACTGTACTAAGACATCAGAATATCCTGACGTCTAGAAATTTATTTCACCATCTTTCCAGGCGTGATCAACCTCCTTTGGTGCAGAACAGCTTAATGATATTAAGTTTTATTTTTATTTTTTTTTCCTGAAAAAGGCCTGTTTGTGTAATTCTTGAAATGTACATTATTTTTCAGTTTTGGGTAACCTTAACATTTTTTTAACCTTTTGCAGTTCAGCACTTACTGTACCTTGGTACCATTTCATGCTATCCATTGGACTTGAACTGCTTAAATTTCAATTTTAAAAAATGAGAAATTGGGGTGTTCCAAAACATTTGATCGGTAGTGTATGAGACACTGCTTATATCCCTCTGAGTAACAGCTTCAGAGATTCCCAGCTCAGACACAGAGGAGATAGAATCACCCCAGACATGACCTCTAATGGGACATGAGTTTGCGACCATGTAAATGTCTTCAGCCGATGCACACGACCGTAATTCATTCAACCAGACCACTTACCATTATTAGGCTACAAAAACAGATTAATATTTCAAAACCATAAACAACAAAACAAACAGAGAAACCACCGCTGTGCTATAACTCAGGCCACGGCCACTTAACTTTATTGTAAACCAAATATTTAATGTTTCAAACCGTAAAGTAGAACAAACAGCCAAGCTTTTAGGGCAGTCGGAATGTCATCCATCCTGTCCTCTCCGCATCACATGGACAAAATGGAATGGCATGTACAGTATGTCCATATACTGTATTTCTTTGGGCATTATTTGGATTTTTTGATTTGGTTTATCACATAAATCAAGTTCCCTAAATGGAACAGATGCCACAGGGAAGATAATGGAGACTAAAAAAGTAAGGGGGTTGCCAAGAGAAAGAAAGATACAAAGCAGAAGTAATGCAATTAAGGAAACAGGAGTCCAATAGGGAAGAAAATCCAAAAGACAGAGCTGTATGAAAAGAAGAAGGCAGTGGATTGTTAGAGAAGCTGAAAGCGAGCATGAGATTAGTTCACCACTTACAAAAGGTGGAAACAATGCGGAGATACAGCAGCACAAGAGCTATTAATAAAAAGCAGGAGAAATAAATGACTCAAAAATGGCCAAGGAGCATCATAACTTTGAGCAAAGATGTAAGGTAAAACATTCGGAAGCAGAGTTGTTGCAGGAAAAAATAAATAACAGGGAAATGAAAGCAGAAAAGCTGAAAAAAGACATTAGTGATTGTCTAGGTCAGGGGTGTGCAACCTGCGGCTCCAGGTTCTCTCCAGTTAGGTAGAAGTAGCAATATAAAAAATGAAAAATAAGCTCTAAATCAACAAAAAGAAGAAAATGTGGACTACATATTGAACATGATTAAAACAAAACTGATGTGAATAATTGACAATGAATAATATTAAACAATACAATAAATTAAATGATCAAAAATGAACAAAAACTAAGAAAATAAACAACCAAAAACAAAATAATCATGAAAAAACAAATTAACATAGGTGTTACTAGATTAAGACAAAAGCAATCTGGAATATTCACAAAATAAAAATCATTTGAATGAAGATTGCTGATGCGTGCATGTCGCCTTGTGTGTGTGTGTAGTGATTTAAAGAGACGGAGCTACTCCGTCACAATAACTAAAAAAACACTCCACAACATTAATAAAATAATACAGTAAATGAATGAAAAAGTCGAGTTGATGAAAATCCTACTAAATTAAACAGAAATAGTGAAATTACACACAAAAATAATCCTCGAAATGAACCAAAATTCATAAAAATGAATTAAATGATTTTTAAAAATGAACAAAAACACAAACTAGAAAGCAATCATAGAGCGCAGACCTCCATCAAGCAATGTGATTTACACCCAACAATAATAGGCCTACGTACATTTATTTTATCTACATTATTGGATTCCTTGACCATGAAAACATACCCACAGCATTTGGAATCACTTTCACATATTATTAGTTTTACAGTTATCCACAAAGATCGATATTTCCATAATTCTTACTGTGCCAAATATTCCATGAGATTGTAGGATCCAGAATATGGCCAGGATCCAGATGAAACTTGGAGATATTGTAGTGTGACAGTATCTAGTATTCTTTGGCCAAGGATTCTGGACATTCTTCATAGAGTTACATGCAAAAATGCTGAAATAAAACAGAATAGAATAGAATAATCTTTATATATTCGAAATTGTCCCTACATCACGAATCCTACAAAAATGTGCTGGATCCGGATGTTGATCCGGATCACTCCAAAAATCCAATTGATTCGTCCTCATGCCATTTCCAACCTATCCTGAAAATTTCATGTTACCAGCTATAGCATGTCGTATGTCATGTGGTCCATAAAGGGTTTCAATATTTTTTGCAGCTCTAGACACTTTCTTTCTGTCCAAAAATTATTCTTTAGATTGTAACTGTAGCCCACCCCTGGTCGAGGTGGCGGGTTCTTGACACTGTTTTTACACCGATGACCCGATACAGAGTTGAGTCAGCTCAAACATAACACACCATCACTCACACACTAATGACCGACTGGCTCAGTGTTTGTGTTTGCATTCGAGCCTTCACTGAGCCCCTCCAAAGAACAGGCACTGTCTGATCTGTTAGCAGCCGTAACAAAGCACGGGGGACTTGTCAGGCTTTCAGAACAGGTGAAAATGCCAAAGTGGTGTTTCTAGAGCCTATGAGTCTGGCAGCAAAAAACCTTAAAATCGTTTCTGGATATAGAAGAGATGGCATAGAAGTGCTCACTCACAGTTGAATCCGCTGAAGTTGTTTATTATGTATAAACTAGATGACCTCAATGAGACTTACAAATAACAGTGTCATGTGACTCCATATGCATCTTTTTAATTTTCTGCATGCAGATAATATGACCTATTTTCTGTGCAAGTAATATGGACAAGTTATGGTTTCATTTAGTTTAAGCATAAAACTACTGGGCTGATCAGAATGTGCACTTTTCTTCTGCTGTGCAATTTTGTTTTATTTTATATCTATCCATCCATTCATTCATCATCTTCTGTTTATCCTGGTCAGGGTCTCAGGGGCAGCAGCCTAAGCAGAGAAGCCCAGACTTCCCTCTCCGCAACCAACTCCTCCTGCTCCACTAAGGGGCCCCCCAGGTGTTCCAAGGCCCACTGAGAGACACAGTCCCTCCAGCATGTCCTGGGTCTGCCCCAGGGCCTCCTCCCAGTTAGAGCTAGTTTTGGCAACCGGGGATCAGACCATCCAGGCTTCCGCTTTCAATTGCCACCCAAACCACACCCTTATGACCCTTCCTGCAGGTGGTGGGCCCACATGAAGGCATCGTCATAAGGATCTTCTGAATCAGTCTTAGTCTGACCTGTCACCTATGACCAATTTGCCTTGGGAGACCCTACCAGGGGCGAATTGCCCCCAACAACCTAGCTCCTAGGATCATTGAGGCACACAAACCCCTCCACCACAATAAGGTGGAGATTCAAGGAAGGATTGTTTTATATCATTTTAAAGGTTCATTATACATTTAATTTGATTTCATGTTTATTTTATTACTTATTTACACAGTTGTAGAATTCAATGATTAACTGCTTAAAGCGATATACAAAGGCTGCATTATGTCCATAGTCTTGTAGTGGAAATACAGGAAATATGCAGCCACATTGTCTTTCAAGAGTAAAAAATATTTGGCACTTTGGACATGCAAATAACAAAATGTGAGCTACGCCTCCCTACAGTCAAGAAGCAGTGCGTCGTTGTCCTACTGTTCACTTCTCACAATGTTATAGAACTTCTATCTACTTGTTTCCTTCATACTTCATTATCTCTCATCGACAGAGCTGAAAATAAGAAATCATTGACATATTGGGTGCAGAAACCAGGGGGTCAATTAAACTATCAGATGTATATTTTTGATCAGGTTTTCAGTCAGTGTAAATCCCTTGTAACTCACTGAACACTGAAATCACTGCTGAAGCTGCTGCCCCTGAAACGATATGATTTGTATCGATCTGCTGAATGTGTTTAGCAGGTGTAATCTAATAACCAACCCTCTGAGTGACAGATTGGTTTTGTCATTCTTATTTCCCATGTAATTATTGTTGCCTTTAATGATCGTATTAGCAGCAGCCAATAAGTCATCCAGCAGCTGTGTTTAAACGTCCGTCGTGTGTCACCCAGGCCTTTATAGAGATTATCACAGCCTGTAAGTGATATTGATTGGAAAATGAAAGGGATCTGGTGTAGATTGTTCCAAGTGATTCTGAATTTCACAGATTGTATAAGTTCATAATTTCCACAGATGGTACTTTCACTATGGGCACGTTATCTGCGGTTGAGTGTGTGCAGCCAGACACACACACACACAAAATCTTATTTACCATTCGGCTCTTTCCTGTCGTTTGACAGAATTCTACATAATTAGTTTGGCCAGGGCTGCTCTTCTGTTTTTAATGGGGTGAAATTATTTCACAGCATCAGCATAGGGGCTTGGAAAAGTTCATCCAACCACTCAATACCTCAAAGCCCCAACTTTGTGTGAGTGTGTGACAGTGTTTGAGGCTATAAATGTGTGACTATGGTGCATATGTGCGTGTTGGCTTGTGTTTGCAATGCAGGCGTGCTCTCTTCTGTAGTGAATGAACATGTGCACTTCTGTTTTGAATGTGATAATGACTTATTGATCCGGCGGCAAATTAATTTGTCACTATGAAGCCTGATGGGTATTGTGTAAAGCGCTTCTTTTTCGGAGTGACTTTATTTAACTCGAACTTCCAGTCGCTCCTCCAGGCTCGAGTTTCATTTTTCTTTCCTCTGACTGTCTTTCTCTTTTTCTGTAATTTTCCCCTGTCCGAATGACAGGCTTGGCCTTGATGTGGCTGTGCTGAGATATCCGAGGGAAAGCAATCTGTCTTGTGTGATTTTGTGGTTGTAAGTTAAAGTTTCGTACAGCGTTAGCCATTGTAGGACTCCCCACATCCTGTGTCTATCCCACTTTTCTACTCTTTACCATGTAACCGCTGTGGAAGGCCACCATATCCTGCAGCGATCCCCAATGATTACCACAGCTGTTCCCAAATGATTCCGCATGAGGGTGAAGTGGAGAGGAAGCAGGATCCTATTAAATAAACCACTTTGAAAATTAAGGTAATTTTCATCTTAAATAATTTCATTTTGTTGGCTCTTAGTGTGACTGATGCGCTGTAATTTTTTTACAGCGTGTGGCCTTTTATGTCCGATCATGTTGCTGCCTTTTATGTTGCTGCCTTTTCCTTTAATAACATGAAGTGCATCCTAACAAAGTTGCTTTTGTCAAAGCCAGTTCATTAAGTGGATCTGACCTTTTGATGGCAAATAACCACCTTGAACTTGCTCTATTGGTGCATATAGCGTTTATTAGTTTTGCTATGATTCATGCTAATGTCCCCATGCAGTGAGTACGTCTTATAAAAGCCACGGTAGTTCACCATCTTGTCAAGAGCATCATAATAAGCTATAAATACTGAGTAGACCCATGCTTGTAAGTTGCAATTACATTAGAGACCTGTCTGTACAGCAAAATGCAAGCAGAAGCTGTTTCACTGCATAGTTTTGGGCTTTTAACACCTGAAAGACATTTAATCTGACGTCGGCCATGACACGACCAACCCATGGTCTGACGGGAGAAGAAAATGAATAAAGCAAAAACAGTGATTAATCTTCCGTCTGTCAAACATGTTCCCTGCGATAAGAGTCATGATTTAGTAGTGGGAGCATTTTTTAAGCAGCTTTTACTTATAGTCAGTCTTTTCAATTTTTGTTTGCTTTATTTCAAACATTAGAAAGACAAATGACATTTTAAAATGGTCAAATAAGTAGATCAACAAAGGAAAAAAGACAATAAATTGCCCTCATGAACAGTTATACAAGTCAATTTACATGTTAGAAAAGAGTAGTGAGACATATAAACTTAATTCCGCCCACTTTTTTTAGTATGGATAATAAATGTAGAGATATAGATTATATTGCTTTACACAGGTAATGTTCATCATCATTCCATCCATTTTCTACCCTTTAATCCTCACAAGGGTGGAGGAGGGTGCTAGAGCCTATCCCAGCTAACACAAGGCGAAGGCAGCGGAGTTTCCAGTTCATGCAATATTCACAATGTGCCAAAAACTTAACAGATGTAGTTTACACCATAAATATACCATTTACTGGTAAACAATATCTATCTATTTATCTCTCTTTATAAAATCTCTTTTCCAGGAGTGACCTGGCCAAAAATGACATACAGTATGTAGTATCCAATCCAGTTTTATTTATAAAGCATTTTAAACACCAACCGGACCAAAGTGCTGTACAGAGAAATAAAATACACACAGCTCACACAATACAGAACATAAGACATCAAAGCAAGCTACATATGTAAAACCAATGAACTCACTACAAACAATAAAAATCAATAAGATCAAGTCACTCAAAAATCAATCTCTGACATGGTGCTAAAACCAAGAAAAAAAAGGAAACATGAAATAAACAGATGAAAACAAGTAAAAGATGTAACACCCTTTTAAATAAAATTATTAAAATCAGACCAACCGATGTCCTGACTAGAACCAAAGGCCAAAGAGAAGAAATGGGTCTTAAGCGAAGATTTAAAAACAGGCAAATATTAAAATATTAGTAATATTAAAAACAAACAGACAAAACATCCCAAAATTCCAGCTAAGCAATCACAATAAAATACAGAAAAAAACATCAGGACAAATCTGTACCAAATTAAAACCATCACATCTTCCAGGCATCCTGAGTGCTTAATTCTTGAGCTTTCATAATAGACTTAATTTTTTATTTTTTTGATAATTACATTCTTTCCTGGACATTTAAATCATTATCTTGATTTGCATACAAGAGCAGAATAAAATCATGGACAACATGCAGACATTGTTTATACAAATTCCCAGTTTGCACAAAGCCAATTTATTCTTTTTCACCCTGAACCATTAACATGCTCGACCCAGAACTCAGTAATTAGCACCTGGAGAAAAATGAAGAGGAAAACTTAACGCAGTCTGCATTAATGGCTAATGAAGTCGCAGGAAAACATCTGCCAAAACAGAAATAAAGCTGATTTTACTTCATATTTTTTGTGTTTGTATTTCCCACTGTAGATTTGATTCAGTTGGTAAGAGTGTTGTAGATTCACAGTTTACTTTTATGTTAATATGTTCATTATGATTAAAAAAGTATATGTCTATTCAGTACAAACAGAGAAAAAGCACCAGATATTTGCAGGAGTGAGAGCTGCAATGGTGATGTATAAAGAATTTCTTGATCTGACAGTAAAATTTTGTCTCATTGTATCTTATTTTATTTATCATAGCTTACCCCCACCCCCTGCCCCCAATGTCAAATAAACGGTTTTATACTTAAACTTCAAGGTCAAAAAAATATCTTTTATTAAATTTTTATTAATCTAAACCCTATGGTGCAAAATAAAAATGGTGAAAACATGCTCAGTACTATGAAACAACATTCACACTCAAGACCATCAAATAAATGATCAAAATAAGCAAAAATGAACACAAATTAACAAACTAACCAACAAAACAGGAGGAATTCACCATAGTCAGCAATAAAATGAGGGAAAAGGTCAGAAATAATCAATTAAATAAACAATAATGAACAAGCTGAACAAACAAATCAGCAAACATTTAGAGGAAATAAAATAAATGAACAAAATGAGCAAAAATTAAGAGAAAATGAATAAATCCAGCAACAAAATGAGCACAAATTAACAAAAATAATCAAATAATTGAACAAAAATTACCAAACTAATCAACCAAATCAGCAAAAATGTAGAAAAAAATCAAATTAATTAACAAAATAAGTCAATGAGTAAATTATAAATAAGTCACAAGCAATCATAGTCATCTAAATGCATCAATCTAGCTCCAATTTATATTCCTAATAGTTGTTTTTTTCCCAGAAATTGTCTATGACAGGTGCCATTACGGTACTCTGTATTTATAGTCACCTTGTGTGAGAATCTGATCCCAGATCACTTTAGAAATGATCTGATTCAACCAATCAGAGCTCTTTCTGAAGAAAAGTGGGTGATTATAACACTGCACTCAGAGTTGCAAAGATGCATTTTTAAAAAAAAAAAAAAAACAAGGAATAAGTCAACTCAACATGCTTTAATTTGTCTTTTATAGATGTATATGAGCAGTGCAAGTAAACTGTAACCTGTCTGTATAGTGTCATGAAGCACATGTGAAGTGGATGCTCCAGGTAATTTTAACTGCCCCCCCAACCCCCCCAAAAATGAAAAAGGCATCTATACTGCACAGTGAGGTGGCATTTATACAGCATGGGGTGAGAGTGGGTTGTGTCCTAAGTGTTGCATGTCTGAAGACTTTTTTGGGTGGGGGTGGGAGGGGGGTGTCGTTGTCTGATTCCTCTAAAGGAGATTAATGAAAAGAGTACAAACAGAGAAGGAGGGGACAGACGGAGGGATGAAAGAGAGGCCACAAGGGAGGTGTGGAGGGTTAGGAGAGCTGTATTGTGGGAGGTGTTTATGTGTGTGTGGTTGGGGGCGTATGGGGGGTGTTGGTCAGGGAGTCCTCTGTGAATCCATTCATAGGCTGCTGAATCAATGGAATTCTTTCTCCGTCTTTCTCTGGTTTTCCCTTTTTTCTTTCATGCTTTCTCTCACACTCTCTCTCCATCATCTGGTCATTTTCCCTGTCTCTTGCTCTCTCTCCCATGGTTTCTCTTCCTCTCTCGCCCCGCATTCCTTACATCCTGCCTGTCACGGCCTTATGTCTGTGATGTCATCTGGGACAAAGACGGCAGGCTCGCTTGGAATGCGAAACCGACTGAGAACGAGAGGGCTAGAGAGAGAGAGACAGAGACAGAGAGACAGAGAGACACAGAGAGAGATGGCGAGAAAGAGCCAAAAAGGGAGCGACACTTGGAGATTAAATGTCAAATGTCAAAAAACTGTCAACGCAATGAATCATATGAGATGGACACAATGATGTTTTCATTTTTTGATGTTAAGACAGAATACATGTGTGTGAATGAGAAGGACCCAAGAGGAACGGTGAGGTTACAGGGAGCAGAGATAAAGAAGG
>JAQQAE010005695.1:0-17371 GCA_029823295.1 Pseudamia nigra
TAGCCTCTGTTAGCTTGGCTAACGGCTGTTAGCTTCCGGGTCTTTCACGTCCGAGACCCGGAAGTGACTACAGGCTAGCGCCGTTAGCCTGTGTTAGCTTGGCTAGCAGCTTTTAGCTTCACCGAGACCCGGAAGTGACTATTCGTTCTCCGATTAAAAGCTTGTTGTCCGACTGAAATTTTTTGCAGTTTTTTTCTTCAGTATTCAAATTTTTCATTGTCAGAGGAGTTCATTGTCCGAGATACTACTGTATGTACATTTTTTTTAGACAAAAATGTTTTGGAAAAACATTGTTTTATGTTAGTGGAAATTAGAAAAACCTAAATTAAAGTGTCAAAAGTGAAAGCACAGACCTATAAGTGCATTTCAGAATTCAAAGTGCTCTCTGTTCTGGAGTCCCAGTCTGGCTCACACTTTTTGTTTTTGGACAGAGTTATGCTTTTGACGGCTGAGCTCCACTGGGAGTCGTCTGGCTTCTCCACAGCTCTCCCCCTCCTCCTCCAGGCCTTGTCTCTGGCTCGACAGCACCACTTACAGTCTCTGGCCTCAGAGACCATCCTTCACCTGGCTTTCACTCAGGTCAGCCAGAGACAAACAAACTCGGCTCACACACCGCTGTTATTTCTGTGTATGTAAATCTCAGGCTTCAGTATATGCAAAATACAACAGCACTGCCACTCTTTAGCTACACTCAATGGCCACTTTATTAGGTATACCTTGGACTTCCTAGTTATCAGAAATGGTCATAAATGGATGGAAATGGGCAGCAGCACTCATTTAGGCTGTGGCATTTAAACAATGCAGTTGGGATTAAGCATCCCAAAATGTGCCACCAGCAGCAGCCTGAAGTGTTGGTTCAAGGTGGGATGAATCCATGCTCTCACATTGTTTATGCCAATCATTACCATAACACCCAAACTCACTAGACAAAGCAGCATTTTCCAGCCTTTCATTGACTACTTGTGCTGCAAGTTTTTTACTAAAACCGTTTGAGTGACCCTTAAAGGAATGAATAGAGTCCCTAAGTCCTGCCACCCCTCTCATTTGTTATAGGATGTAACGAAGAGGAAAGTGGCAGGAGGTATATCATTTTTGTCCTGTTGGAATTATTCCATCATTTGCATATATAATGTTACGGTAACTGAAAACAATTACACAAGTCAAGAAAGTGACAGTTTGTCACAAAAATAGTAAAATATCAGTTGATTTGGTCTGAAGCAGCTCACAAGATATTGACACCTCGGTAAATGTCACCTCTTTTATGAAGAATAAATTGGTGAAAGGGATGAAAATGATTTCACATTGTAAAAACATGGATTTCAGATGACATCACATTTGTGTATTTTGGGCTATAGTCTTGAGCATTATATATGTTCACAGACTTATAGTTTTATAACAGACTTTGACTTTCTTGGTTTGTGAAGTTATCTTGTACATTGACAATCATATGTGTAAAAGATCGTATTATTCAACTATGATCAAAAAATGATCTAGAGTATTACGTGTTATTTTACCATAGACTCAGACTTTCTCAAAGTTAGGTTCTATGGGTCAAAGCTTGAACGGCTAAGACTCGGACACAAACAAACACCTTATTATGATTGAAGCTTGAAAATAAATAACACCTGGAAAGCTTGTATGACAAAAAGAAATTAGGAGGCAAAAAAGAAGCAGGACTGTTTGTCAAATAAGTCAAACTGCACTTTGTTGTGAAAGAAATAAGATGTGCAGAGAAACATGAGATTCTCTGTCCAGTTAGTTTTATTCTCAGCAAATGTACACTAGACGTCACTATCAGTTTTTATATGGGACCAAATCTTGAAACATTACACCACTGCCGCTGCACTGCTGTGCCCAGGCGCTCTAAAGTCTAGTTCATTTGACCAGTATTCTGTGCTCAGGTCTGTCATACTTTCCTGGCTTTGGCATGTTTGGAAGAGTTATAGTTTCACATTTACCATCACAAGCACAGGTGCGAAACATAGACATGCTGTATAAACTCCGACTCTTTCTGCCTTTGCAAAAAAGGCAGAAAAAAATCTTCTTATGTAAGCAGCACCTGTAACTGAAAATTACCACGAGTGACTGCACAACTCAAAATTAACCTGAACTTAGAAATCACTCAGAAAGCACAGACCTCTGCCAGGGAAGCTCAGTTTCTCTTCATAGTGAAAACCTGCTATTATCATTTGATCCCATGATCATTTCCCTCATAATGTTATTTCACCCAAAAAGTAATATTCTTACATTTATTTGAGCCTCATTATTGGATTCTTTGACTATGAAACCCATTTGGAATCACACACATATCATTAGTTCAATATTTATTGATGAAAAATGATATTTCCATAGTGATTGTTTTCTTCTGGACCTAGCTCGCTAATTGTTGAACATGCATCTAATCTGTGGACACATTCCTGAATCAGACTTTCTTGGTCCTGGTGACTTTCCAACACGATTTGGTGTCAGTTTGATGTCTATAGCTTTATTTGCTCCCATACAGTAGCTGCTTTTTCTCAACCCCTGTAAGTATAAGCATTCTGGATCACTATACTGTATCTGGAATATTGCCCATATCTGGATCAAACTTCATGGTTTGATAGAATCTATTATGGTGTTATCCTGGTTTTTTTGGCTACATTTTCTGGACATTATTTGTAGTGTTACAAGGACAAATGTTGAATTTGGCCTTATCTCACAATGGTTAAGAATCCTTTAAAAAAATTCAGGATTATTCAGATCACTCTCAGAATTTAATCCTGAAAATGTAATTCAAATTCGTCACAGCTTTTTGAATTATGTTGTGAACAAACAAACAGATAAATTAACTAACACTGACAAAAACATAACCTCCTTGGTAGTGGTAACAAACAGCACAGTTGTGTGTTCTGTGTTATGTCATGATCTCAGATGTGTGACGTAACCAGGTTTATGTCTGCTTCAGCCTTGAGCGCTGTGAGGTGAGACCAGCAGGGCAGTAGAGACAAGTGACAGTCACACTTCAGCACAGTGTGAGACAGCTGTCTAGTGTGCCTTCAGTCATTGTTTACGTTTCACTTCTTACTGCAGCTGATGTTAGGAATTCCTGAGCAGGCGCTGAGTGTCCTACATGAGGCCATTGAACCTATTCTGGCTCATGGGTCAGTGATGGACAAAGCCCGCAGCCTGCTGCTGATGGCCCGCTGTCAGATGGCAGTGGCTGGATTCAAACCAATTGGACAAGGGCAAACAGGTAACAGCCGCACGCCAACGTGAATCCTGATCTTCTCCTCACAGTGTAGTGTCAGTGCAGGCTTGTTTTACAATGCTGCGGTTTTCTCTCTATGCAGATTTGAATTTGGTGGTTTTGGCTGTTGACACGCTAAGTGAAGCTGCAAGCTATTTCTCCAAACTGAACTGTAAAGAACGTCTGCGGGACATCCACTACCTGCAGGCTCAGCTCCATCACGCTCTGGGACAAACCTCCAAGAGAAACAAGAGCGCAATGCTTTTTCGTCTGTTGGACCAGGAACTGCAGTCGCCTCCTCCGCCGGTGTCCATGCAGCTATAATGTATCTGTGCATCTGTACAAATATCATCTTCTGAGGACAGATCTGAAGACGGCCTCAGACTGCGGAGTGTAGTCACCGCCTCTGACCACTAGATGGAGATGAAGCTCCGCCCTGTTCTCTGTTCTGTCTACAATAAAGTACTGGTTCCCAAATTAGAGGTTGGGGACTCAAAATGGATCATTAAGTCTTTTTTTTTGGGGTTGTCAAGTGTGTTTGTCCATTTTTGTTCAGCATTTTTCTTTGATTTTTTTTTTTTGTTTATTTCTTTGATTATTTTCTTCATTTTATGGTGATTTTGTGTATAATTTTCTTCAGTTTGTTTATTTTTTTGATTATTTTGTCATCATTTGTCACTTGATTAATTTATTCATTTTTGTTAGCTTTGCTTGTATTATTTGGTTTCATTCTGTCTAGTTTTGTCTAGATCTTTCATATATGCTTCAATTCTTTTCCATTTTGTCTTTAAAAATATTTCCTGGTTAATTCAGTAATTTCTTGCATTTCATTTTTGAATGTATTCATTTTTTTATATTCAATTTTGTCCACTGTCTTAATTATTTTGTTTATTCTATTGATTATTGTTCCTTCTTCTGGATCATTTCTGTTGATTTGGTTGATAATTTTGTTCATTTTATGCTGATTTTGTTTGTTAATGTGTTCATTTTTTTGACATTTTTGTCAGTGTCATTTATTATATTTTTCAGTTTTGTTCATGTTTTCCTTCATTTTTGTTGATTCAGTTTATCATTCCTTTTTCATTGAATTTTTGTTCAATGAAAAAGGAATTTTTGTGGACCTGGTTGATTATTTTCATTTTATGTTTGTTTAGTGGATCATTTTATTTGCTTTCTTGATTATTTTGCTCATTTTTGTTCATTTACATTATTTTGTTCATTATGTGGTTCCGTTTGTTCATTGTCTTGATTATTTTGCTCATTTTTTTCTCTATTTTTGTTCATTTTTTAAACTCATGTACATTTTTTTTATGTTTACATTGGAGATATTTAGTTAACTTGTCTTGATGCTTTTTGTTAATGTGCAGCTACTTGTTCTGTTTAATTCTGTAGATACATTGCTATTCTGTAGATTTAGTGCTTATTTACTTCATTACATGTGAACAACAGCGTAGATTAAATCAAAATGCTCAAAAGAAGTTCAGCGGTTCCATATATGTACAGCTTCTCCTTTACACTCAAATGGGAAAACACATAAAAATGGCACATTATGTGACTCTTTGACCCTCAAGGAGAGACTAAAAACTGCACTAAAGTATTTCTTGTATAAATATTTTGAATAGGATGGAATTATGTAAGTGAGCCGTGCGGAGCTAGAATAATCACGACACAGAAAAAGCATAAGTCTCGTATTTGCTGAACTTCCAGTAAATTCAGAATGGATGTTCACATGCGATCACAGATTAAATAGATAATCTGCTGATAAATGTAAGAATCGCCTGAATATTTTCCACCACAGCTGCAGCCCTGGTTCATAAGGCATCGGCGACAGTGTGGTAGAAACAGCTAAAGTTTATCAGTAGCTGTCAAGACGATGCTGATTTCCCCTCCGCTTTTTGATGAATGAGGGTAATATCACCGCTCGCTCCAAGATGAATGTGTTTCAGAGCCCTGGATGATTCATATTTCGTCAGGAGAATACTGATGAAGCAGGTACCCCCAGGAAAAACTCATGATCACATTTATAATGGAACAGACATGGGATGACATAATACCAGATACAGTATCTGTATTCCATTTACGCCTGACACAATTTGTAGAAAGTCGTACATTTAGGTGTTCTGACAGCACTGTGATGCATTACTGGAGGCTTCAGCCTCCGCCAGATCATCTCATCGGGAAAAAAAAGATCAGAGTAATTAGCAGCGAGGGCGGAGGTTTCATTAGAACGCTTCTCTGAAACATTTTGACACCGGCATCTCTGGGTCCTGCTGAAAAGTTTAAACGTTGAAGACTTCAGTTTTTAGGTCCTGGTGAACTGGTAATGCATCAGTTTGTGTCTTTACTGCATAAAGCTAAGGAAATCAAAATAAGTAACACAATCACCAGAAGACAACAAAAAAATAAGAGAATGAACAAAATAATGCACAAAGTTGAAGGCAAAAGGAACAAAATCAAGAAAATGAACTGGATAAAGCAACAAAATGTGCAAAAATGAACAATTCAAAAGTAAAAGATGTACAGTATAAGAATGAACACTTCATGCTGAAGCTTTAAACCAGAAGGAACAAAGTAAGCACGAAACCAGGGGTCGACGACCTTTCCAATCTCAAGAGCCATTTTTGGAGCAAAATTAAAAAAAAAAAAAAAGTCACTGCTTATTTTTTAATTGTTAGTTTTTTTGTTGATTTTGTTAATTAAATACTTTGTTCATTATTTTATTTAATATTTTTGTTCATTGTTTTCATTTAATTTTTATTTCGTGATAGTTTTTTTCTCATTTTTGGTCATTGCCTTGATATTCACTTTTGTGTCAATGTTAAGTTGTTATTTTGTTCCTTTTTTGTTGATTTGACTTGTGAAATGCTTTTGTTGATTTTATCTTTATTTATTACTTTATTCATTTTTGCTCATTTTTACTTTCTCATTCAATTTTCATGACTTTTTGCCAATTTCTTTGTTCATTTTTATTCACATTCTTGATTATTCTGTCAGCTTTAGGATTTATACAATGTTTGTACAATGGCTAGACAGATGTGGATAAAATTGTTGGTAAGCTCTTGTTATACAGATTTCAGTGTGAAAGTGAACACTGACATTATTTGGTTCATTTTGATGTGTGAAAATTAACAAAAAAATAGCAACAAATGACCAAAATAAAGAGGGTAGCACATATAATAACGCATTTATGCTTTCACTATTTAAATGTAAAATATATAGAAGAATGAACAAAATGAAGGAAAAATAGCAAAATTGATAAAGAGCAAAAGCTATAAAATTTGCAAAAATGAACAAAATATTCCACAAAATGAACAGTGTTGACGGAGTAATTAAGAAATTGAGCCAACAAGTTTTAATCACATATCAACAAAATGACCAAAGAAAACTTCAACAAAAAGGTTAAAAAATATGTAAAAAATCAGTCAAATAAATAAACAGCAAACTAAACAATAAAATCATCAGCGAAATGAACAATATTTACACAAAATGAATAAATACAAGGAAAAATGAACAAAATCTAAGAAATTAATAAATGAATACCCATAAACAAATTAAATGTGTTCACTTTTGTTTTCTTAATTGTTTTATTTTGTTTTTTAATAATTTTAGATATTGTGTTGTTCACTTTTTATTATTTTATTCATTTTATAAATGTTTATTTTTATTAATTTTGTTCCTTTTACTTCATTTTTATAATTGTATTCAATATTTTGTTCATTTTCTTGATTATTTCTTTTTTAATCCTTTTATTTATTATATTGTTCATTGTATTCATTCTCCTGTTTATTTTGTTCATTTTTGTGTCATTTTATTTTTTATATTATTGATTTTTCTCATTGCCTTGTATATTTTATTCATTAAATTGTTGATTGTATTGTCTTTTTAAAATTATATTGTTGATTTTTGTTCATCGTCTCAACTATTGTAAGCTGACCATGCAGATGTGAACCCATGTCATGTGTATCTGCTTAATGTGTCTAGATAGAATCTGCATTGCTCAAATGTTGAATAATTCATGAGATACTGTAGCGTGTGACATATGACTATGCCTTTTTGTGTGTTCTAATAAAACATCTGAGCGAAGGAGGAATCTTCGAAGAAAGACCGAGGGATTCCAAGCTCCTGTCTTCTTCCCTTTGCAAAGAGCCTGTTTGATTATAATTTATTGGGTTCTAGGTTGGTCGAGCTTGATGATAAACCTGACAGTGCTGCTTACAGTACATCTGTCCTGCCCTCTGAACCACTGTAACTGACCTTGTGCCATGTTTGGTTTGCTGTCTCGTTCTGCATAAACAATATAAACGGTGCTCTGTCGTGAAAGCAGGCCTGTTCTTTATGTAAATATGTCATACATCCTGTTTGGGCAACAGAGGCCTTTTTCACTGTTGCTCTGTAGGTCATGGCTTCAGTCGTACCTGTTAATAACGACCAGTGTGCAAGCTTGTTGCTTTGTAAGATTTGGAGTTTTTAAATTCTCATCAAGTTCCTATTTTAGCTTCATTTTATTGAAATACAACAGAATGGGATGATTTACAAAATACGGAATCCACACATTTACCTGTGAATAAAACAAAGACAACATATACATTGCTGAAGCACTGGGTCAGGCTCATGTTTACCACTCAGTTGCACCACTTTGTATTGTAAAAATACTGTGTACTGTAAGTGATCAGTAGTTGAGACGACTTATTGTAATTTTGGAGGTGGGATGTATTCTCATTCTTTTTGATGTAAGATTTCAGCTGCTCAACAGTACAGTACAGGTTCTTTGTCATATTTTACATTTCATAATGTACCAAACATTTTCAGTAGCTGATAAGTCAGGGTTGCATCAGGCCAGTTAACACCCGGACTCTGTCACTACAGAGCCATGCTGTTTGATACTGTAAAAAAAATCCTTCCCTGAAAAAAGATGTCTACTTGGCGTCATATGACGCTACAAAGATATTGTTCAGCATTAAAGTTGCAGTCTGCAATGTTGGGAGATTGTTGGAGGTGGACCACTATAAATAACTTGACAGGCGACCTGCCACTCATCGCAGCCTACAACCTCACAGTTGCACAAAAATTCATTTTGCGGGTGAACGGAGTTGAGAAGAGTCACAGCTGTATCACCGGTAGATACATGGCTCCTTCACAGGTGAGGAAGCTGAACGTGCACTACACACTGTCTGGTTTAGTTCCTTCTTTTTTACCTGTACTAGATGTACTGAAATGCATATTGTCTCTCCTCAGTCATCCTGTGGTTAGATAAGCTACAGTTGCGAGTTTCCTAGTTGCTACAGATCCGACTGTTCTTAACTTTGCTCATGTGCAAAACGAGTGTATGAGCTCCGTGCACCTGGATGAAGTGATATGTCCTCACTCGTTTTATGCATGAGCTAAGGTAAGAATAGTGCATATCAAAGACAATATACAATGCACATTCAATATAATAACCTTAGTTGTTTTCCTACTTGTGAATAAGTCATGTATGCTCCTCTAACTGATACAGCTACAACTGTTATCAACTCTACCCAAAATGATTGCATGAGCTCCCAGGTACAAGTCAAACACAATCAGATAGTTTCCCAACATTGTAGACCTTTTATGTTGCCTTCATGAATGAGCAGGGCACCCATGCCAAGTGCTCTAATGCATCTCCATATCATCACAGATGCTGGCTTTTGAACTGAGCACTGATAATAAACTGGATGGTCCAACTTTATGATCTTTAACGCTGAAGACACAGCATCCCTGTTTTCCAAAAAGAATCTCAAATATTGACTTGTCACTCACTGGGAGGAAGTTGGGGTTCAGTGTCTTGCTCAGGGACACTTGAGACATGAGGAGGTGGGGATTCATGAATGACCCACTCTACCTAGAATTCGACTGCATTTCTGGATCTGTTTTATGTAGGGTTTCCTCTTTGCATGATGGCGTTTCAGCTGTCATATGTGGATACAGCAATGATTTTTGTAATTGTTCCTAAGCCCATGCAGTGATGTCTACTACAGAATCAGGGCCAAATAGCATATTCATCCAGTACTGATTTTCAATGTACTGTACATTCATTTTCCCAGATTCTTTTCATGATATTTTGAATTGTAGAAAATGTACATCTAAATTTCTTTGCAATTTTACAATGAGAAATATTCTGAAATTGTTGCTCTATTTGCCAGTTGCCTTTCACATAGCGGTAAACCCCTCACCATCTTTTTTAAAGATTTGTTTTGAGGCTTTTTTGGCCCTTATGTGATAAGAAAAGTAGAAAGAGTGAGAGACAGGTAACTTTTAGGGCAAGAGAGTGGGGAGTAACATGCAGCAATTGGCCTCAGGCACATATCGAATCCCATCCTCCACAACAAGGCTTATGTGGTAGTTGTTCTACATGTCAAGCCACTGATGTGCCCATTCCTCACCATCTTTTACTTCAGGAGGACTCAGCCTCTCTAGGATGCTTTTATACCCAGTCATGTTACTAACCGGTTGTCCGTTAACATCATTAATTATTCACCTTCCACCCAGATTGTTTTTTAAGTATTTTCCAACTTTTCCAGTTTGTCTTGCCACTGATTCAGCTTTTTTGAACGACTGTATGTTGCTGGTATCAGTGAAAATGAGCATATGATTTTCTGTCTTTGAGCTGATTTCAAATAACTGCTGGGTTTCAGTGTTTTGCAAATTACCACATTCTGTCTCTATTTACATTCTACACAGGAATGAGGTTGTAGTTTTAAATTGCTTTGGGCGCACATAGTCTTTAAGCCCATAACTCTGCTGGGAAGAGCTTGAAAGTGTCTCGGAAGGGAAGATTTGAATACTCTGAATATATATTTTAAAAGCTGAAATTGTCTCCTGAAAGTCATAAAAATCCTAAAGCTGACATTTTTGGATATTGAGATTCGTTCCTGGAGGCAGTGAAACGTTAACAGTTGCTGGTTCTCAGCTTTTTATAGACTCCAAAAGCAGAGGAGCAGAAATATTTACTGATTCAGATTCAGTGGACGGTGAAAATAGAGCAGGGTCAGACTCTGCCCAGCACTGAACAGGTTTCGTCTCGATTGTTTTATTCATGTTTTTAATAATTGTATTTATTACATTGTTCATTTTCTAGATAATTTGATTCATTATTTTATCATTTTATTTGTTACACTGCTCATTTTGTTCATTTTCTAGACAATTTTATTCATTTGTTATAATTGTATTTGTTATATTGCTCATTTTGTTCATTTTCTGAATACTGTACTTGTTCATTTTTAATAATTGTATTTATTATGATTATTTTGTTCATTTTCTTGAGTATTTTCTTGATTTTTTAATATTTTTCATCATATTGTTCATTTTGTTTATTGCCTTAAGTATTTTATTTGTGTATAATTTTATTTATTGTTTGTTATGTTAATTTTCTTGATTATTTTATTCATTTTTTAAAAAAATGTATATATTTATTGTTCATTTTGTTCATTTTCTACATAATTTTGTTCATTTTTGTAATAATTATATTTATCACAATGTTCATTTTGTTCATTTTCTACATAATTTTAGTCATTTTTATAATTTTATTTTGTTATATTGCTCATTTTGTTCATTGACTTGAGTATTTTATTTGTCTATAATTTTATTTATTGTTTGTTATGTTAATGTTCTTGATTATTTTATTCATTTTTTAAAAAATAATTGTATTTATTGTATTGTTCATTTTCTTGATTATATTTCTTTTGATGATTGTATTTCATTATACTGTTGATTCTAGTTCATTGATTGATTTATGTCTATAGATGTGGAAAAGCTTAGATATAAAGATTATATATTACAAGGAATACATATTTACAAAACAAAAATTGTCTCTATCTATCTAAAAATCTAAAGCTGACATTTTTGGATATTGAGATTTGTTCCAGGAGGCAGTGAAACGTTATCAGTGTTGCTGGTTCCTGGTTTTTTATAGACTCCATAAGCAGAGGAGCAGAAATATTTACTGATTCAGATTCAGTGGACGGTGAAAGTGGAGCAGGGTCAGACTCTACCCAGCACTGAACAGGTTTTGTCTCTTTTGTCCGGAACTCAACCCTCTGCATTATTCAAATAAACAAAAAAAACGTTGCAGCGGTTCTGTCACTGAGCTAAAAATACGGCTGGTATTCTAAATCCAGAGACGGCACAGAAATATCCAGAGGGTCCATATGGTAAAATATAACATCTTTGTTCCAAATGTTTAATAACAAGCATGGCAACAAACATGGCATAAGCACAATGCATGTTTAGAAAAATATATCTGCAAATGTATTTTTCAGAATACACTATACATTCACGTAACCTCTACTCGATATTAAACATTTACAATTCAGGAAGTTCTGTAGAAAACGACACAGCCCGGTTCCTTCAAACAATGTTCATTTGAGGATACAGCAGGAGAAGAATATGACGCTTTGGTAAAACTGTCAAACAACCTGAGGCGTCGTTATCATGTAATTGATGGATAATGGTGTTACAAGACATGGAAACAACCCCCCCCCTCCCCTCCCCAAGACAGACTTTGATTATTCACAGTAGTTTTTTTTAAGACAATAAAAGTAAAATGGAATGCTGCACAGACAGCCTACAGGCACTCAGATTCTTACCAGAAACATAAGGATAAAACCTTATTTTCTTATTATTTGCCTTGTTATTTTTATGTGTTTGATTTTGAATACAATCTCATAGATCAACCAGGTTTAATGCGTAAAGCAGATACTGTTTGGGCTGATGGTTTTAGGGTTTGGCGGTAGAATAACAATTATTATTATATTGATAAATAATCCCAAATCCTGAAAAGTTCAGACAGTATGGGAAATAATAACATTATATATAATGGTTATTCAAATTTACTTTGATTTGTATGTCGTTACAGACAGTACTAACACAGCATATTTCATGTTTTGTCTTGTCAGTGTCATGTTAGAAAATGCACAGCCTCAGATTCATAAAAAAATATTGATCAAATCCAGTAATGTGTTTGCCAAATCCCTGATTGCCTGTCCCGAAGGATTTGGAGTTATCTCTTTCTATAATTGTTTTACTTTCTGTTGGGTCATGAGGTCAGCAGCTTAGGCAGAGGCCCAGCGTTCCCTCTCCCAGCGACTCCAGGGGATCCCAGAGCAGCTGAGAGACATGGCCTTTCCCTGGGAGCTCCTCCCAGCTGGACATGCCCCAAACACCCCACCAGGGGAGCCAACCTGGAGGCATCCAGGCAAGATGCCACCTGAACTGGCTCCTCTGGATGCGGAGGAGCAGAAGTTCTACTCTGAGCTCCTCGTAGACTGAACTTCTCACCTAAAGGAGAGCCCAACTAACCTGTGGAGGAAACTCATTTCATCTGCTTGTATCAGTGGGCAATGAGCCCAGCTGTTCGGTGAAGTCACTTTAAGTTGTAATCCCACTGCTTGGCCACTGGAAAACTGTTCGTCTGGCTCCAAGAAGCCTTTTTCCCATAGAGATACAATGAACTTCTATCTGAAAATACTACGCGAATATATTTTTGTCACAAGTCATATGGTCTCAAACATTTCATTTGGACCCTCTAATAAGTAATGTGATGGTCCATCTTTAACTTTTTGCTTTGTTATTAAGATATTACTGCAAATAATCCAACAAATCACCGCCATGCGGGTGTTTGATTGACACGTTGCTATGGTAACTCATCTCGCTAGTGAAGTCAGATCGATTCGGACCTTCATGTCTTCTATTTACTTAATATGGGCATAGTTTTACCTGGGATACACTCGACTGCAGCTGTGGTTAAGTGTTTACACTAACAACACCGTAATATGATTTTGTTTGACACTGCATGGTGAAGTTTTACCGTGCCAGTAAGCTAGCAGATAATATTAGCTTCCGATGAGTCACCATCCATCAACGCTCAGTTAGTCCCGCTGCTGTTCATCCAAATATGGGTACATCCTGTTTTAGCTCCAAAACGGCAGCCAGGAAGTGAAACGCAACTGGCCTCAAAACTGCCCTTCAGAAACTAATGGGTGACGTCACTTTGTTCATTAATATATATTCAATCCATGGCTTGTGTCTACAAACTTATTCTCGTGGCCACATCCCAGAGCTTATGATCACAAAGATCAACCAATAAATCAACCAAATTCAGGTGTTCCTCATCACCTGAACCATGCTAATCTTCATGTTTAATGATTTTAAGGCGTTTTTAGCCCCTGACCAAACTATTTCCATTCACATACAGTAGCAGACCCAGATTTGATGAATGGTTGAAATGACACTAACCAGACAAAGTATGAAATATGTCCTGTTCATACACGTCTACAATAACAGACAAGTGAAAGCAAATTTTAAAAAGTGACCAATATTTAATCTGTACTTTCTATAGTCTGATTTTGGTTGTAGTTTTATGTTGTCATGATCATATATATTTTTGACTTTAAAATTTATATTTGGTTTCATTTTCAGCTTAATAATAACTCATTTTAGTTTTTTATTTATTTATTTATCTATTTATTTATTTATTATTTATTTATTGCCCAAAATGAATAAAATAAAATAAGTAAAAATTGACCAAATAAAATGCATAAAATAAATTACATCAAATAAATGATTAAAAAATAAGGAATAAATTACAAAGCCAGACAGTAGAGGTGTGTTTTTATCCAAATCCTATTGTGTGTGTTTTTGTTAGGTTTTTTTTCAACTTTTTTCTTGCATTTACGTTGCGTTTGTCTTTTCACGTTGTTTTCAACATTTTGTATATATTCCATCATTTTTGTCTTTACAAATGAAATAAAACTACTTAACTGTCTGGTTTCTTCAACCTTTGCTCAGTTTTTAATTTTTTTTTTAACCTAAATGTTGTATTTTCAGCTGAATAAAACTCACATTACACCATTTAGGTTATTAATGTGTATTTGTTGACTTTTTTCAATTATTTGATTGTTTTGCTGATTCCTTATTTCTCTTTTTTGTTCATTTTATGGTTTTGTTCATTTGTATTCACTTGATGATTATTTTTTCTTGTTTTTTCTTTATGATTTTGTTCTTTTTTTTTTTGGTAGGAATTGTTGACTATTTTATTTAGCTTTTAATCATTTGTTTCTTTATTTTTTCCTTTTTGTGAGTATGCTGTTTTTTATTTAGCATTTTCTTTTGTTTTTAACAAATAATTTAAAATCTTTAAATATAGCATAATTTAAAATAAACATCTAGTTAAGTTTCAGTTCATTTTTTTTTCTGTCTTTCATTTTTCGTCCATTTCATGGATTATTAGTTTAATTTCATTATTAGTTTTAATTTGTGTTGTGAATGAAAATCAAGAATATATTTTTGAATATTTTGATATAAGTTTGTGCGTTTCATTGATTATCTTATTGCTGTTGTTCATTCTCTTGATTATTTTGTTCATTTTCTATCATTTTATTGATGATTTTTGTTCATTTTCAGTTTGTTTAAATGCACAATCATTTTGATAATGTTTGTGCATTTTATTGATTACTGTATCTCTATTTTCTGTTGACCCTGTTGAATATGTTGTTCAGTGTTGTCCATTTCATTTATTGTTTTGTTCATTTTACTTAAATGCTGCCTTTTAATTTAGAATATAACCATCTGCTTTTTTCACCACTAAGGATCAAAAATCATCCTTTAATCACAAACCACTAAAATTTGACATTTATCCTGATAATTATGGATATAAAATGTTTATTGTACTGTCATTTTTACCCGTATCACCAGCTCTACATTGTTTTATTTAAACATTGAGGGTTGTTGAGATACATCTTCCCTCCTGAAATCATCATCTACAACCAGAAGTGATGACAAAACTTCTTTACCTTTAACACAAAATATCTCCAACTAAAGAAGTAATGCAGAATTGTAAAAGAGGTACTGAAATGGAATCACAGGAAATTCAGCTGTGCCTGTGTCTCCGTAGCTTAAACATGGCGGGGGTGTCCAGCGTGGACTCCCGCTGTGTCCGAGTGTCTTTCAGGGGTCCGTCTGGTCCAAGAGGAGCGGCTGAAGCCCCCATTTGTGGCTCAGTATCCTGCGGGGTATCCCCCTTTCCTGGGGTCGGACTCAGCACACAGATGCTCTCCTTGTCGAACCACAGCCTGAACCACAGAGTCGGGAGTTGGCAGCAGCTGAGTCACATGGTTCTTCTGGGCCAGACCCTCCAGGACACTCTGTCATAGTATGGTCATCAAACACAGGCATGGAGAGATGAGGTTATTTTTATGCGCAGTCTTCATTTGAACATGAGGGGTGCCGCTTGATATTCCATATTGTGGTGGATTGTTAAAGCATGCATTTGGTCTGCTTAGGCAGCAGTAAAAATGTGTAAAAAAATAATAAATCCATCAAGAAGTAAGGGATCGTCAACAAAAAAACAACAACAGTAAGCATCAAAATCAGTAAAAGTGAACAAAACATGAAGACAATGAGCAATAAAATAAGCAATTTTAAAAAAAAACAGTAACCAAAGTGAAGTAACCTAATTTCGTAATCTCTAAAATAAACAGAGGGTGGCTGTGGAGGAGGAAACATGTTGTGGTGAACTGGTAAAGCATGCATTATTTGTGGCTTTTCTGAATCACCGAGAAACATACAGTAAGCAACAAAATGTACAAAATAATGAAAACACAAGTAAAAATGAAGAATTAATGATTGACATACAGTATGCAACAGCATGTGTAAAAAAATAAAGAACTAAAAAATAGTCAACACAAATGAACAAAATAAGCATCAGAATGAGAAAGAATAATGAAAGAATAGGCAGAAGTGACCAAAATAATCCACAAAACCAGCAATAAAATAAAGGAAAAAAATTAGGAAAATGAAAAAATGGCAATAAAAGTGAACAAAATAAGCATCAGAATGAGCAAAAATAATGAGTAAAATGAGCAGAAGTGACCAAAAAAATCAACAAAACAAAAAATGGTAACAACAAAAGAAAATTAATGTAATAATCCCCAATATAATGACAACTTGGCAGTGGATGGGCTGATGCTTCATTTTCCAAGTTGTGCTGCACTGTTAAAGCATGAATTTGGGGCTTTTCTGCACCTCTGATGATTAAAATGTAATATAAGTGAAAAACATAAGCATCAGAATGTGCAAAATTATCAAAAAAATGAACCAAACTTGATCAAAATAAACAACAAGATGTACAAAATAATGAAGAAAATGAGCAAAAGTGGACAAAAATGAACAAAATATGCAATAACATAAACAAAATAGAGAAAATGAAAAAAATGCCAACAAAATATACAAACTTAATCCCTAAAATAAACAGAAGTTGACAAAATTATCAAACAAAAGAGAAAAAATTGAAAACAAGTGACCAAAATAAGCAACAAGATGTGCAAAGTAATGACAAAAAAGATAAATAAATACAATAAATACAAATGTGAGCAAAATTAATAAAACAATCTCCAAAATCAAGTGAAGTCAACAAAATTTTGAAAAAGAAGAAATGTGAACAAAAAAATGACCAAAATAAGCAAAACAATCTGAAAAATAACAAAGAAAATGAGCAAAAGTGATCAAAAATGAACAAAATGAGCAATAAAGTAAACAAAATAACAAACAAAATGAGCAAAAAATGAAACAAAATAATGATAAAAATGAGCAAAAGTGAATAAAAAATGAGCAATAAAATAAATTAATGACAAAAATGAGCAAAAGTGAACAAAAAATGAACAAAATGAGTGATAAATTAAATTAAATAATGAAGAAAATGTGAAACGGGAACAAAAAAATAACATACTTAATATAATAATCCCCCAAATGAATTTTAACAGCTTTTTATTTGTATCACAGTTTATATAAAATGTGATACAGTGGTACCTCGCTGCACGAATGCTTCCCACTGCAAAATAGTCACGGTACGAAAAAAATTTGGCCAAAAATGCATCCTGGCGAAAAACATTGTGGTACGAAAGAGATACTGTAGATCCGAAAGTGAACTCTGGCCCACCTGGAAGTGACTGTGATGTTCAATTCAATTCAATTCAATTCAGTTTTATTTGCATAGCACCAATCACAATCGCCGATTATCTCCAGGCGCTTCACAATTCAAGGCCGAGACCTCATAACTATGCAGAGAGTAAACCAACAGAACCACCGAGAGCAAGACAAAGGCGACGGGGGGGAGGAAAAACTTCTTTTAAC
>JAQQAE010005696.1:0-17369 GCA_029823295.1 Pseudamia nigra
GTCTGGTCGAAGCCGTGTTGGTATTATCCTGGCTGGGAACTTCAACTGCTTGCCAAGGTCGACTTCCAGGCTCCAGTATAATAGTATAAATACTGTATATAGTATGATTAATAGAAATTAGAAGATCTGTGGAGCTCAAAACTGCCAAAATGTCATTCGGGATAACTGTCTGTACCTAAAATCAGGGTGCAAAAATGCTCCAAAAACATTTGAAATCTCAATAAAGCTTTAAATATATCCACTGGGCATAATTGTATGATTGTTGACATGGATGTGTAAACATATTGTGAGAATACTGCACTTCATTTTATTTTGATGTGTGAAATACTTTTGTCCCAACATTTGGATTTTATAGCTAATGACATTCGGGATGACAGGCATTGAGGAGCAATTTTACATCATACTGAATTCTTGCAGTCATGTGACAGGACGTTGAATCAATTTGCTGTGCAAAAAGGTTAGTAAAACTCTCTTTAAATACTGGTCATTTGAACTTTTTGGTGACTGGTAAGCTATGTTACAAAATCCTGTGTCATACAGGACAACACTAAAAACACATACATACTGTTGTTTTATTTCAAATTTGCATCTTTGATGTGAAAGATGACACAGAAATATTGAAGATCAAGGTTGTAGTTTTTATAAGTATTTAAGTACTGTAATTGCATGTTAAACTGTTAAATGAGTTCAAGTTTTTTTTTGTCATTCTTGATAACAGTCATCCCAAAATGTAATTCATTATCTTGAATGAAACATGCATAATTTTATTGTTTTCATGAATTTTAAAGCTTGTTGGCAAAAAAATACATTATTTCTTATAAATAACACATTTAACATATGAATACAATATTAATAATTACAATATTATTATAAATGTATAAATATTTATATTAATACATTTTTGTAGTGTCTAAGGCATATTTTGTCTTTGTATGTCCACCAGAGAAGATTGTACCATGGTCATTATTATTACTATATTGAAGAATTTTACTAAAGAATTGGGGAGCTGTCACCCAAAATGAAATTTTTTACATTTTATTTACATAGCCATGGTGTCCATGTCAAAGCAAACATTCCATATGATAGCTACAGTATGTTTGCAATTTTATTCAGTCAAAATGTTCTACTTTTGAGTCTTGAAAATGTAATTTGATACCGATTTAATCATGACAAACTACACTACTGTTGCTTACATATTAATATATTTTCACAATGGCAGTTGTTTACTAAATGAAATGTTAATGTGTTCAAAATGTGGTTGGTAAAAGTTTTACTAAGCATAACTTTGTAATGAATATAATCATTTGCCCAATACTGACTATTTGCATTTCATTTGATGAGCCTCTCACTTTGTATTAAATATAGAGTGAGTATTTAGATACATATTTGTTGCTGAGACTAGACTTGGTGATCGTACGATGCAGAAACTCACAGTATGTTATTCAGGATAACGATGGCAGTCAGGTGGGATAACACTGATTTTTTTCTTGAAAAATCGCATATTTCAATTTTTTTCATTTGGAATAGGACCATAATCTTAACCCCTTTGCTGGATTGCATTTTTAGATGTTTTCAAGCTTTTTTCACTTTTTAGCATAAAGGTTTGGGTGATAATCTTCCGCAAATGAGCCGGTGTCATGAGAAAAGCCTTAAATGTTTATGTTAATTGTGATACAATTTTGATTTCCTGATTAGAACATGTTTGTTGATACCAAACTACAGATATGCATCAGGTATTGTATGTTTACAAATATAAATAACCAAATTATTAGAATATTCATTAATGTTATCCAGAATGAAATTTTTCATGGGGAAAATCACATTGCTAATAATAAAAATGCATAAATGTCATTCTAAGAGAGAAAAAAAAACTTTTTTAAATACAGCCATAACACTCTAAGAGCTTCAATTAGCATTTTGTAACTCATTTCATTTTTTCAACTTTTTGAAACCTTATTTGTCACTGACCCTAATATCCAGTTAAATGTCAAGCACTAGGATACAGTACTATGATCAGAAGTAATTTGCTTTTGGAGAGGATCCAGACCATATTCAAATCACAAAGCAGAGATAAGTAGAGCTCAGACCTATCATATGAGACCGAGTTCATCCCGGGTGATGTTCCCTGGTGGTCCCTAGTGTTCTGCACCCTGACTGAAATGATTTTGAGTTCGAGACACAAGTAGGATGCATGAGCCTTGATGAGAGCTAGGGAATGATCAGACAGAGACTACATGTACCATCCTGTTTATGGACTGGGAGTTCATGACATCACCCTGTCTATGGTCGTGTTGTCCCATGACACGTGTCCCTCTGAGTGTCCATGCTATGTCTATCTTTAGTAGATTAAGTTTCAAGAATACTTTCAGCCTCACTCTCCAGAGTCATTTAGTCGCAGATGTAGCTTTCGAGAGCACCTGAACTTGTACACAATGACTAAAAAAATCACTTAAATCACATGTTGAGTCATAACTAGAACTAAGACAAATATAAACAATACTATACCTAATAGTAGCTTGGGGAAGTTGGAGGTCTCAATGTTATGATAATAAACAATCGATGTAATTCCAGCCATGAAGGCCAGACCTGCAGGCATGTAGAGGTGCAGATGAAGGGACTGGCTGAACCTGCAGACATGAAACACATGAGAAAATATGTGATTAGCATTTACCCATTCTACATGGCAATTTGCACACAGGGGCAACCCAGGGGTATAGGTGTGTAGGTGTAAAGGTGGATGAATAAAAATGATACAAATCCAAAAACTGTATGTTTAAGGTAACGAAACCACTAGATACCATCATCACAAATGTCAACATGAATCAGGCACCTACAGAGAAAACTAGTCAGTAAGGGCAGTTAGCCAACAGTAATAGAAATGTATAAATGATAAAAATGGTTAAAATGACTATTGCACTAGTAAGTTAAGTAATAAAGTGATTAGCTAATGCTAACGTAAAAGAGTGTGTAGAAATGAAAAAGTAGGTAGTCTAGATAAATACGTATGCTGTACACCAGGGGTGCTCATTAAATCGATCACGATTGACCGGTCGATTGCAAAGGTAGTGTCGGTAGCTCGCATGACATTGAAAAAAAAGACATTAGCCTCTCAGCCATCCCGTCACTTGATTGATTTACAGCAGGTATGCTCAATACATCGAGTTGTGTGGATAGATCATATGGCATTAAAAAAATTGACGTCAGCCTATCATTCATCCTGTCACTTGATTGATTTACAGGGCAGCCAGTCAAATGACATCTGACTTTTTCTGATACTTTTTCAGGTCACTGCACATGCGCAAACAACCTATGTGCAGCAATACTAACAAGCTAGATACCTCCAATTTTTAGCACTCGGTTTTTTCTCTTAAACTTAAGAAAGGGTATAAAAGTGAGTGGGGAAGCTGGACCAAGAAAGAAGACAAAAACTTATCACTTTCATATGGAAAGGGAGGACGATTTTTTTTTTCACAATGACATTTTCGAAGTGCGTTTGCCTCATCTGCCAGTCTATCATCTCAATTCCAAAAAAGGGAAATGTGGAACAGCATTTTCGTACTGTTCATCGTAAATACAAGACTAACTTCCCACTGAAAAGCGAGCTGAGAAGGAGAAAGGTGAAGGAACTAAAATGCCAATTATCAGGACAGCAGTCATTGTTCTCACTTCAAAAGCGAAAGCCACCACCAACGCATTGTTTCGGGTGAGTCGCATCATCAGAGTAAACTCAGGTAATGACAAAAAATGTGCATAGTTAATTGTGTTGTGCAATATTGGCTCATGTCTGTGAAGATTCTCAGTCGTCCAGGTCATGGTATTCAAGGCGTGTGGTTTTCCTTCTGTCAACTGGACTGGAAATTTGGTTTGAACACCAGCAGCTGCGCCAGAGGGGCGCCCTCCCTCCCCCTGCGCTGCGGCGGGTGGGAAAGGGAAATAGGCCCGGGGAACATTGGTGTCGACGGGGAGCAGACGACCCCCGCGTCGGGCATCCTGGAACGCGGCGTCTGAACTTAGGGGGACAAAGGCGATAGATTCGGTCACTCCATCATCTATCGGGAAGCCCTGCATTCTCGTGGCCGGGGCAGTCGCAGGCGGGGGGGGGGGGTTTCACTGGTAGTCAAACCAAATTTCCAGTAGGTAGATCATTTTGACTTGATCACTTTATAAGTAGCTCACATAATGAAAAAGTTTTGAGCACCCCTGCTGTACACAGTCAACAGGTTGCTAACGCTAGCGACAACTGGTTGCAAAAATCCAGGTTTTGCTCTTCAGAGAAAAAACAGCATGACAAAATCCTGATCAAAACAAAAACTATACACTCATGATGGGAAACTTCAGCTTTTGCAAAGGGGTTCTGGGGGAACATCAAACAAAAATGCTCATGTGTTCATACAGCAGTAATAACCAATAGTAAGAGTACACATCTTACAACAGCCAACCCTGTGCTGGTTACACCCCTATGTTCCTACACCTCTACGTTCCCACAATATATAGGGGAGCAGAGGGTTGACTGCTCTGACACCACTACAGCGGTCTCTGTGAAACTGTTCACATAACCTACAGGTGGAATAATAAACTATCTATGACTATTATTACAATCCCAAATACAAACAGACAGTAAGCAGCGACGAAAATAATAGCAATAATAGCAATCCTGTAATGTACTGTGAGGGTACAGAGCTTTTGCCCCAGTACTGCATTAACTTCCAATGGACCCCACTCCCCTCCCCTATGTATTGTCGGAACATAGCTGTGTAGGAACATAGGGCCCTTATGCTATCCTGTAAACTGTGGCTCATTGCCCCGAAGTCAGTTTTGTTGGTTTGTAACGTAAATTTAACTAAAACATATCATGGGAACACAATTAAATACACAGCTTTTAAAGGTAAGGATTCAAATGTGCAAGTGCTTTTCACCAAAACTGTGATGTCACCTAACATGTCAGAAAAGATTAAAAAAAAAACTATGTGTGTGTGTGTGTGTGTGTGTGTTACATACCCATCAGAGACAATGCCCTCTGCAATCTCACAGACAAGGATGAAGAGCAGGATGAAGGTGAGGAGCCAGCGCAAGTTGTGACCAGGAAAGTGGAGCCATGTGCTGTGATGGATGTGGACTTTTGAACTCTGGCTGCCCCAGCCTCACACAATAACAAGGAAACAGATTTTTAAAGGTCAGGATTGTACACATTCTCCAAGAAATGTTGCCTTTCCCTAAATGTAGGTGAGAAACAGTGAACAAACAAGTCCTGTCCAGTGTAGTTTTTCAACATGCATATTTGAAATAACCCTGTTGACGTATTTTTCTGCATACCAGTGTAACTGAGAATATCATGAGCCACATCAAAAATTGCTGCCTAGCTCATAGCAAGGCTGAATGACAAATTATATACTTCAGAGAAGGTAAAATGCCATTAGCCAGTCTCAGTTACCTCTGTCATTGTGTAATCATAACATTAATTACACCTCTGCTTTGGCAAGGCACTGAAATAGTCTGGCCAGAGACTTTTATAAACCTTTCACGCTCTCCATAGACTGTGCTCATTCTCTTGTTCATAAACAAAACTCTAGAGCATCAACTTAAGTGGTAAAAATGGAGCAGCAGTTTATCACTAATTTAACAGGAACATATTTGTCATATTTTTATATCACAGTGAAAAAATTATTATCAGAAATATTATAAAGATTACAAAAATAATAATCAAACTGTTTCCCAACATTTTCTACAGCCAAGCCATGGTCAGTAACATTTCTCTTTCTTATAAAGCTGCTGCACTGCATTTACCCACATTTTTTTTTACACTGGTGGCCTTGATCTGACAAGTTGAATCTGAGAAACAGAACTAAAGAAGAACATGTCATGCAGGTGCAGGGCACATTGGAGAGCAGAATGCAGCAGCACCTCAAGGCAAATAACAATCTCTAACACCTGTGAGATTTATCCTTGGTGGTAAAAGCTGTTAGCAAAAGCAGTCATAATCAGACTGACAAGTGGCTGTGGGTTCAGGTAATTTTTTCTGTTATCTAAAGTACCTATGAACACCAACTGCCTCTTTATTGAGTGTTTTTGTTTATATACTATATACTCTATGTGCAACTTGCATGCAGAGACATGTTCAAACACTATGATGAACTACTGAGTTAAACTATGCTTTTGCTCAATTCCTCCCTTTTAATATAATGTGCACGGTTATTCTGTCAAAATGACCATAAAGACAAATACTGTCCACTTTACAGACCAACAGGGAGACATGTGGCACATACACATGCTGACATGAGTCCAGTGTCAGGGGATGGCTGGACGAAGCAGCAGCGGTGTGTGTGGGGGCATATGCATGTATGTGTATGCAGCGGCTCGAAGCTTGTCTGTTACACACTGCCGATGACACTAATAGAATGGCCTGCAGCCAGAAACAGAAGCGAAGGAGGTGTAATCTAATGCCAACAGGATGGCACCAGTTTGGTTCTGTGCACTGCATTTCATCACAAGTGTCACATTTGCATGCATACGTGTTTGGAGTGCAAAGAATATCTCCTAATGTCCAATTATTGTCAGAATTATACTGATAGGACAAATATATGTGTGTATGTGTGAAGAAATGAAATGCATTTTCAAAAAATCTCTGTAATATTAACTATTAATCAGTAACATAATGAGCAAAACAATGCTTTTGATAGTTGCCATTCACATGGTCCTTAAGCTTAAGTACTGTATATCCTGCAGTAACTGGCTAATTACATGTGAAAGAAAACAAGGTGATGGGGTGAAACTGGAGACGGACAACAGTTCCCACCTCCCTCGTGATATGTTGTTAACACTTCTATGTGCTCACACATCATTCACAGCTTGTGCATTATGTGTGATTCGTGCAGGATGGAGCGGGGGTTGTTGGAAAGTCTCCTTTCCACTGACACTCACCGATGAAGAGGATGGGGAAGGTGATGAAGAGGAGAAAGACGTGTGGTACCACATTGAGAGCATCCAGAAAACAGCCGTTGTTCAAAACCCCCCCATCCACGTTGTAGGCGATCGAGTTGTTCTCGTTCCCACAGAATGCCAAAGACATGGTGGAACTGGGACTCTGCAGGGAACCGGCCAGAGGAGGGGGAGGAGGAGGACGGTGGACGACCAGAGACAGAGGAAAGATAGAGAGGTTTAACAGCAAGTCTCTCAGAGCATGTTGTCTTTTCAAAGGGAATAATGTCCTCTGTAGATCCCGTTATATCCTAAAGTGACCTCCTCCCTGCTCCTTCTTGCTTCCAGATCCCAAATAACAGATCTAGTGATGAAAAGGAGAAAAAGAGAAAAAGGAAGGGAGGAAGGAGGCAGAGGCAGTCACAGTCCGATGTGGCTGCAGCAGTTCTGTCTCCTCTCCAGCAGTCGAAGCAGCTTTGCCGGACAAGCTGGTGAGAAACATCTGCATCCCGTCTGCCAACAATCTGCAGACATCCTTTAGTACTGAAGCTTCACTTGTGCACAGTAGCTATGCGGCTCCACTGGAATGTAGAAAGACTCATATCGTTCATGTACAGATACATACACGTGTACATACAGCAAGATCAGCGGCAGCATTCTGCACTGCACCTGCTATTCCTGTCTCTTTGCAAACGGCAGCTCAGAGTCGACCCTGGGAGACGAGAGCGCAGGGCAGAATGCACAGGCGAGCTGGAACACCGGGAAAATGAACCACTCAAGGTAAGAGGATGGGGGACAGGAGTGAATGATGAAAAGAGAGAATGAGGAAGAAGAGGAGGAGGAGTGGGAGGAGAAGGGACAGCTACTGAATTACAAACAAACGTCATGCAAAGGTACATGTGAAGCGTGAGCAAGTGCTTTCATCTAAATCCAACCTCATGTTTCAGAAATGATGCAGCTCTTCTGCTCACTCAACTTGACTGAACCACATATTTTTAAAAGAATAAAAAAGCTCATGTCCAGTGGTGACTGAACAACTAGGCTGCACACATGAAATTGACATTAAATATTTATAAAATCCAGATGTATTGTGTGCCTGGTTCTGCATGGAAAAATCCCTCTGGAGCCAATGGAAGCTGGGATCAGAGAACCACAAGAGAATAAATGTGGTAATCCTGCCAACAGAGACAGGCACATGGCCTTTTCTAAGTGGTTAAAATGATTTGTGTTTGGTGTAATCCATGCCACAGTGACCTTCACATCACAGGACAGCGGAGATAAGCTAAAATGTAATGACTTTACATGTGAATTAACAAGCACAGTCATCTGTTAAGACATAATAAAGTACTGCAACAAAGATAATGTAAATATAGTGTAAAAAGGAAATATAAAGCTGATTCAAAAGCTATAAAAATGGGATTATGCATGCTAGGATTTAAAGTCACAGAAAAATCAGCCTCAACGACAAACAAACCTGAAACAGTCATTCAGTAGGGTAGCAGATTATTTTCCATTTAATCACAGAAGACCTTTGTGACATTGCATTTTCAAAATCCACTAAAGATGCCTTGAGATATACATGCTATTGTGTGTGAGATGTAGGTCTGCTGAGCCTTTTCCTGACAGAGGGAGCAAATTCTACTGAATATTTCCACTGCAGTCCATTTCGATTTAGCAGCAGTGGGACATAAATGCAAACATGATGAGCTTTTACATTATTAAAGTCAGGAAGAATCAAAAGAAAGTGGATCAGACAAAAGCTGTAGTGGCAGTCGGATTTTTAAGCAGGTGGGTGAAATGCTTCTGGTTTGTGACTACAAGTACCAAAGGCTCAGTCCAGGAAAGAAAAGAGGTAAAAAACTGACACCACTGTTGTCTTTGCAGTGGTTGTTGAAATTCTGAAATCTAGCAGAAGGAAAAGTTATTTTCGGAAGCGAAGGTATACAGAGGACTTTAGATGTAGTTCTGCACTCTTCGTTAGTGTCTTACAGTCTCTCACTCCAGTTGATAGTTGTGCAGATTAGTGAGTACTGAATTTAATTTGAACTTCAGAGTTTTGTGTAACATTAGAATGAGTCTGCATGGGGTTCACACACTTCTTATACATCTGAACATAAAAAACTCTTGCTTGTGGTTTCAGCTTGTACTCTTATCTTTTTTTAACACTTAGCATAAGCTGTATCTTTCTGATGGCCTCCATCAGAGATCAGCATTGTCCACCAGTGAAATGCCTGGGGAGAATCAGTGGAATCTGAGGCATGAGTGGCAGAATAACAATCATACAAAGGAAGATCCAGATTCAAAAAAAAAAAAAGCCACTAGATGCTGTCCATTATCTTTTAGGTTTGTGGCTGGTGGTCTTAATGCATTCCACATGCCATTAAATATCTCAACCACAAATAGATGCTGTGACAGTGTTATATGTGATGAGAGAACATTATTTAAATACAACCACACATAGCAACAAGTACCATCTAAATTGAACAGACGTGTGTGCTTACTGTTAAAGCTTTGTGATGAGTCTGTCTGAGGGAGTAAAATAATTGTAGAGGGTAATTACTGAGCCACACATTATTATGTGGCACCTACACATCACCCATAAATTACACTCTGGCATCTATGTAAATTGCATGTTATGCTGTTTCCATCGGTGAAAGATGAGGGCCGAACACAGGCATCATTTCTCTTTAGAAAATGTTCTCCATCTGAAAATATTTTACAGCACTGCTGCTGATCTACATTTCACACCCGACCATAATTTAACACCAAAAGTGAGTGTTGGATTGATCACAGTGATGTATGACCCTATTACAGTGGACATAGAGATCCCTTGTCTGAATATGAATTAAAAATGACTCATTGAAAAGGACTTCATGTGGATCTGATACGGTAGATTTTAATGGCGTTTCAAATAAACACTGAGGTTAGGAATACCTTCCAATGGAAACAATACAAACAAAGCTATTTTGTTTTTTGTCCGTTAATGGAGAACAGGCTACTTGTGTATCTGACTCTTAAAATTTATAGCACTGATCAAAATGAATGTGGAGGAGACTCGTTCACAACACTTACCGGTTTATATCGTGAGATCATTTTGCTTTATGTTTTCTTGACTCCCCAAAAAATACTCTGTGGTCTTTGTCACATCCGCCGCCGGGGTGAGAGACACACAAAAGGGAAGAAATATCCCAAACTGGATTCTCTCATGTGCTCGGACGCCGCTGACTTCTTTGTGTCTGGTTGTGTTTGAGGATCCAAACGGCGCCGGGTTTTCCCGCTGGATCAGGGAGCTGTCCGCGGTTCTGAACGCAGGTACCGAGGAGGAGGAAGAGGAGGAGGCGGAGGAGCAGGAGGAGGAGGGCAAGTCTTCCACCCAAGGCCACCTTTGGTTTGTGACATGAGCCGTGGACCCTGGTCGGTTGCTCGGCTCCAGTTGCAGCTCAGTGCTCAGCCAAACAGCGGTCGATGTGACGCTGAAACTCGCAGCGGATACTGGTCACGTATTCCACCATGAAGCGGGATGACTACACAGCGCCTTATGTAACATTATAGTGGGATGCAGTCGAGGGAAGCAACACACATGAACTGTTCCACCTTGGACTTTCCTTTGTACTTGTGTTTCAGGTGACGTAGAATTTAACTTCAACCTACATGAGTTGGTCACTGACTAAAATCACGATGAAGGCATCTGTAAAGTAGGCCAGGATTGATAAAGACAGAATTAAGAACAGTGATAATCTGCCATTTGGTGAACAGGCAAGGTTGACTGGCATTTAAGAAGCACCATCGCCCCCTGTGGTCAGAAATACACAGCTCTCCATGTGTGAAGTACACTGGTGTGGAAAACTGCACCCAGTAAAATAGTTCCAGGCATTTTTGCGAAGTGTAAATGCTTTTCTGTGAAGTGTATCATTGGTCCCTTTAAAATAGAGAAAATTAAGGTAACATAAAGAGATATTTTGCAAGTTGAAGGCTGTGTGCAGTTTTTTTGTACCTCCACCTTTAAAATAACCATTTATGAGACCAGTAATCTATGTCCTAACCCTGAATAAATAAAAACCTCTTAAAATTACCTGATACTGCAGTAATCTCACTGAGCAAACAGACTTTGTTGCTACTGGAAAAAAATGCTTTGAACAGAAATTGGTTTGAGAATGTCTACTGACCATGAATAAATGGACTGACTTGCTTATAAGATGCAGTGTGTAGTGTTTAGTGGCATTTAACAATTAAATTGTTGCAAATTAAATTAAATTAAATTGTTGTGTTCAGAAGAGTCTACAGAGGCTGCGTTCCATGGTGGACCCCCTCCCTCTGTAGACAAGTGACATATTCTACAGTAGTAAAACTACAGTTTGTATCTTGATATACACTAAGGAAACTATAATGATGTATATTATGTTCCATTTCTGCAAATGGATCCATCTAAACCCACTGCTCCTTTAAAACACAATGGACAAAATTACATAATTTCATTCATTAAAATGGTTTGGCAGCGTGTCAACTATAACATCAGATTTAATAGCAGAAAGATACTTGTGTGGAGCCATCCAATTTAAAATAACTGCCTTTCACCCAAGGGCAGGATCATTATGCGATAATTCTGTATAATTGTGTAATGCATATAGACATAGATGAGATGTTAATAGAAAGAAGTAATTGTGTACTTAATGAATAAGCAAATGTTTTCATACATTTGTGTATTTATAGGTTTTCATTCTTCATTTGAAATAGATTCACTTTTCTATTCTAGCCATTTTCTGTGACAATGGCTGTCTGGCTGGTGTATTTCTAGCCCCATTTACACCTAGTATTAAAAATGTTGTGATCTGTTCACATTTCAGTTTACATCCAGTATTATAAACTGATGGTTCATGATGGTACAGATATGATCCCATTGCCCAGATTATCTTTACACCTACTGTATGTGATCCAGAAAACCTGCAAATGTTGTCATACAAATCTGATTACTATCATGTTGTGTTTACACCATGCATTCACATGCACTTTTCATTATCTGTTTTAAGTCTCTAGGTACAGATCAGATTTTAATACCAGGTGCAAATGGAACCTACAATATGTTTGTCTTTGTAAAACAAAAGCCATTAAAAAGACCATTTCTAAATAGCCAGAACATCATAACCTAGATGAAGAGCAAAAAAATGTGGGACAGCTCTGAGTCTCCATTTCAGTTCTGAGTGTGAGCCATCACTTATTAAACACTGAGGAGAGAACAGAGACGGTATTGATTACAGTTTAACGGTTTTAACTGGCTCTTTGTCGGTACACCCAAATGAGTCCAAAGGGATGAGCCAACATCTGCCATGTGTATGCAAATAAGGTCCAGGTTTTACAGAGGTGAAATTAATGAAGACAAGTGAATAGTGACACAACAAGTCGTTGACAAAACAAGGGAGTGAAAATGTTTAATGACAAATAGTGTCAAGATTCTCTGACATGACACAAGGCATGTTTACAAGAAGCAAAGTAAAACCAAAGATACCGCTTGGAACATGTTGGCTAAAATATCGATGCGAAGATTAGGCAGGTGCAGTATTTTGTTGTGACTAAGTCATGGTGGATGGTGGAGGAATAATCAATAAAGGTTGTCCGTAATCAGTCAGGTTTTCTTGGCAGATGGCTGGGGAGTCTAGAAGAATGTTCTGAAAATGAAGAGACAACACCCAGTCAAAATGTAATTTATCCAAACTGCACATGTTAAAGGCACACTTTATTTGTTGTACTGATGAGTTTTTAAGGGCCACGAAAGCATTTTACGTCACTGCATATTCATGAGGACAGTTCAATAAACATGCAGGTAGTATATGAAACACAAGATCACGGCTTAAAACTGGAGCTCAGGATTTCTCTTCAAAGTGGGCGAGTCTGTTAGCTTAATGTTTTGATTTAAGCTCGTAATTAAAATGGCTGGATGGCAAAATTTGGTGCCAGAGTAGAAATCCTTGCTACAGTAACACACACTGTCACCGACTTAAAGGGATTATGAACATGTAACAGTCCCATTGAACAACATCAATCAGAACAACTGCTGAAGGCTGACAGGAGTCCTGGGTTGTTTTCATGACTGTCCATGACCTGATAAAGCTAGACAATGCCACCCAGGTCACATGTGGACAAGTGCCTATATTTATGCTTCGCTGGGTCAGGATTTGGCAGACATATGGCAGAATGGGTGACTGATCACATTAGTTGAACATAATGTCACTTAAATAGCACATAAAGCACATGCTACAGCAATAAAGAGACACTACAGGGAGACATTACTTGGAGGACAAAAAAGGAAAGGTCCGTGCTCTACTGACTGTCACATTCGCTTTTCCATGGGACTAATGGTCAATCTGAAGGTTTAAGAAAGCTGAAATGAAATATTGCACTGCTTTCTTCTGATTTTGAGAGACTGTCACATGTGTTCAAGGGGAAAAAAAGAGGCCAAAGCCAAAAAAGAAAATTCACAGCAAACGTCTCCTCTGAGTGCAGTGAAGAAGAGGAGAGTTGGAGACTAAGTCGATTACCAGGATGAAGTAGGAGAGGAAGAGCTACTTCTGAACGAGGTAGCCGTGTCTGTACAGTGACGCACTGCCTTCAAACACCTTTCTGTTCACAGTGGGACTGACTGATGCTGACTTAGGGCTGCATACACATGCACACACAGACAGAAGTCATACTGTCATGTTCTGGAAGCAGCTTCGCTAGATCAGGCCCATGTTATGTGAAGAAGCAGAGATTTAAATGAGCATTAAAAAAAAATTAAAGAACTGAAACAGAAATGCTTACACTTCATCCTCATAGTCTTTTGGAGGGGACACAGCAATCACAACATCGATCCAGTCCTAAAAACAACAGTCACAATTATTTTACGTATGGCTGTAAACTATTAGAAATGTGTAGGCAGCATATGCAAGCAATCAATTGGGGGTGATGGGATTTAACTATGATCAATACAATACAGTGCCCTGATGTTGTAGCTACTCATGTAAATAACATCTACTTGTAAAAAGTAGGCAGCATTTCATTGAAGTCTAGACTGAGTCATACCCCTCCACTGTTCCAGGCTCGAGCCAGAGAGTTTTGACCTTCAGTCAATGAAGCATCGATCAGGATTTTCCCGTTCACTGCCATAAGTTCATCTCCGGGTACAATGCCACCTACAAACACACACAAAAGAGGGTAAACACTGCAAAACATTGTTTGAGAACAGTGAGCCACTAACAGCCCTAGAGATACAGTAGTCTACATGACAAAGGAATCAAACCCGTCATGTACCCTAACCCTAACCCATTCATGTTCCACATGCCTTATGCAGCAGGTAAAGGGGCATTTCTGCAGCAAGTCCTAACTTTACGAATGCACTATGGCTTGCACTTTTATTAAAGGTGTGTCTGGGTGATATTGTCCTCATTTTATTTCAAATGGGCTTGTCATGCAAATAAATGTGAAAATAAAACATCATCTGACCGTGTTTATCAGCGGCACCTCCTTCATAGACAGCTGATACCACTAACTTTCCCAGAGGAGAGTCTGAGCCACCCTCTAAAGCCAGATCAAGCTGTCCAGCCTTCAGGAAACAAAACACATTAGCAGCATCAGTCATGTTTAAGAGACTCCCGAGCTCTGAATTTGCCCACAGAAGGCAGAGTCAGTACCTTTTTGATTCTCAGCAGCCTCACGTCTCTTCCAGCTATCTGGTCTGCAGAGAACTAGGATAGAAGCACAACAGTGGTATAAGTCAAAGTAAAAATAATAACTATGTTATCTGAACATCTGTGCATCTGTCATCAGCAAAAACAGCCTTATACTATGCACTGACTGGTGACTATAGCAGTTTGTATTGTCTCTACGGGTATCTATTCTAAACTCTGTTCTTATCCCCTCTCTGTCAACAAACTATCAACATCTCCGTTCTAGCTAGCTGTCAAGTTTAAGACAAATGTTGAATTACAGACTCAACAAATGTAAATATAAATTTGTAGACATTTGCTAGATGAATGCATGCCACCCTGACATAAAATACCATTGAGTGGGGATCAAAATCTTCCATGTGCTTCTGGAAGCCCTGTAAGAGAATCAATATGCCGTTCATTAAAAATAAATCAATACGTCAATACAGAGTTAACAAAACAACAGCTACTCCTAAAACTGATGATTCTTTACATCTTTTTAGATGCAGTGGTTGGATTTCCTTTGACAATCAATTTTTAACACCACCCCAATAAATAGAAACCATGGAGATGCAGAGAGACATTAATCCAAAACAGCATAGTAGCATTAACACCTTAATTCAATAATGGCAGAAAATCACCTTAATCAGCCCTATCACGGATGACAGTTACTTTATATGACGAAAAAGGAAAGGATATAAAAAACCATGGCCATTCATCCTGCTGAGGTGACTCACAAAGTAATTTTCCCCCTACAGAACAAACACACATTAATCTAATAGATAATTGTTCCTCTGAGGTCACTGAACAAGAAAAATAAACTCATTTGTCTTTTTTTGACGCTGCAGAATACAAAAGAAACAGGATAATGTCTAGTATGCAGAATCAATGCCTATGTCGAAGCATGTTTAAGGGAGATAACTGTGAGATTTCAGTGCGGCTTTATACCCTCTATGCTCTATACTAACCCATGCAGAGAGACAGGTAAACATAAAGCCAGCTTGGAAAATACAGTACAAACCATATGCTTTCAGTTGTGACAGAAATACATGAAAACGGTAAAAGCAAAAAACTCTATCAAACATTTCCACACAACGTAGTATGATGACGGCATTATTATCAGCGATAAACCAATAAAAGCACCTTATACAACTGGACCTACAGGCACTGATACAACCAGCAGAGGTTGTACTGAACGATAAAAGAAAAGGCCAGCTGAGTGTGAAAGAGCGAACGTGTGGGCATGGAGACACAAGAGAAAAATCACTCAAGGGTACTAACAGAGGAAGAGGACTGGTGATGGGTAGGGATTACTTGTGGTTTGTTGTTTGATTTAAAAGACGTGTTGTAAGGCACCATCCGTTTTAGCATTTCGGGAGGCTGAAATGCAAGACCAGGAGAAACTTTAGTGAGCAAATCAAAATAAATCACACAAAAAGCCTCTAAACATCTTACTATAAATTGTATTTTTAAATTATTAATGTTTTCCCCTGTCTCATCCATCAGTGTCCTACAGTCATCTATCTCTACCTGATTATCCTTGGTGAATGTAATGTGTGGTTTTACTGAAGGCTCTGCCGTGTTGGGCATCCAGCTCTATTTTGTGAACTTATTATGCATTTGAGAAGGTTTGTAGCCAGTTTCGGCAAAGTAAATTGCAATATATTGAGTTTTATTACAGCGTTATGACAGCAAGGACAAATGCCCCCCTCCCCCGTGTTTTAATATTCAGACTGCTTTTCTGTCCATCAGCTGGAGAGTCTGGAAAACTCAGCACAACTCAGAAAAAAGCAGATATGAATCCATCAGCTTGATAATGGCATACTGTGCCAGAGGAGGACATGGGCAGAGTGTAGTGGGTTCATACCAGGCCATCAGAACGGACGGCAGTTCGATGTACTTCAGGTCGGTTCGTCTGTGACTGTGGCAGCATGACAGGTTTAGACATAACAGGGGCCGTCTGACGTCGTTGGTTGGGGGGACTAGGGGCTAGTTGCTATTGGGAAAATGGCACGCTTTGTTGTATTTACACAGTAAATCTACTTGTCAACCTGAGATACAGAGAGAAGAGGAGAGTGTATTTGTAGAGTCTTACCAGGTTGCTTGAAGCTGAAATACGACTGGCATGGGAGGTATTTCTCATAACCTGGACCAAAGGGAATATAATCAATCTTTCGACCCCCCCTTTCACATTCATACCATTGCAGGAATATTGGTGCAACCCACTCACACTCTCACAAATAAAACAGCATAGCAAAGGTTCAGAAAACATTCGATATATCACACCATACATATATACACAATAATATGTACTCTGACATAGCATCCCAGCTGTAAGATCACACACCATGCGCTACTGCACCTGAGGCCTGGATTATGAAGCAGGAATAATGTGTTAGCGAGTTAATTTCAAGTTTAATTATATGTTTTCATTGCCATTAAAGTGGATTACTTTTACTGGAAAAAGTCATCATGGCAACATTCTGCATGCCGAACATGCCTCAGAGCTGATTAAGATCAAGAAAACAGATCAAAAAGCTTAAAAGCACTGTGTATGGACCATCCATTTCTCTTGGGTGGATGTATAAAATAGCAACACTTGAAAAGATACTTGGGAGTCTAAACCTATTCATATTAATGCAGAAACATATAAAATAGATTGATGAAATCACAGAAGGAGAGAGCTGTCTCAGGAGAGTAGAAAGAAAATTATAGACAAGCATGTTAAAGGTAAAGGCTATAAGACCATCTCCAAGCAGCTTGATGTTCCTGTGA